>SJYV01004903.1:71532-85894 GCA_006410875.1 Neotragus pygmaeus
TGGCACACTGAACATGATGTGGACACGGGCACAGCCAGCAGCTTCATGTGAGGGCATGAGGACCTGGTCCCCAGGAACCACGGGGAGTCATTGGATGCTAAGTAACCCGGTGATGAATGCAGCCACCCTCCCACCTCTTTATAACCACTTTCTACCCGGGAAGCAGCAGAGCACTGTGGCTCTGCCGTCCTAATCCCACTGCTGGGGGATCACACCGGTTTAGCCTTCACTCCAGCTCGCCATACCATACCTGAAAGAGCTGGACGAAGCTGTTGTTGTTGAGGTAAGAGGCAGCCCCAGCCCCTGATACATGAACTCTTGACATTTTGCTTCTGCCCTCAGAGAAGATCCTTAAGACAAGGAATACTAAGGTGATGCTCGCTTGTAGTTAAGTGAAACAACTCGACTCTCTGGTTGCTCAGGGCCGGCAGGAGAGGGGAGATCAGTGCAGACTGGGTAGTGTGGCCAGGAAAACCTCTGTGGAGCTGCTGGGCCTGTGTTGGTTCTGAAAGTACAGGGGTTGGAATGTAGGAAAGGAGGGATCGCATTTCAGGTAAGGAAAAAAGAACTGGGCAGCAGGCAGGGAGCTGAGTTGTGGGTAGTGATGCAGAGTGCAGTCTGGTTGGAGCAGAGGGGTTTGCTGCACAGACCTTGAGGGGCATCCATAGCTTGAACATCACGGTGAGGGCAGTAGGGAGCTGCCCCTGTGTTTTTAAATAGGGCAATAACATGCTGAAATAGCTTGGGGAAAGCAGGGGTGGGCTGGTGTGCTGGTCCTCTCTCTGAGATCTGGTTGGAAGTGTATTCTTGACCCATGGTCAAGGAGGTGAGAGGCAAGGGAAAACAGCTACAGGATAGGGGCTAAAGTCTGAAAACAAATGCAACACCACTGGAGCCCAAGGAGGCACGCAAGCTTGCTCAAGTTTGTTTTCTGTCCCGTGGCAGTGTCTGACTAACTATTCAGCAAGAATGCCTTGCCGAAGTCTCTGCGGGCTGGACCAAGGCTCCCGCTCATGGTGGCCCAAGGGTTGCTGCCATTTTTAGAGCTCTTAACAAAGGGACTTGTTTCCCCTGGCTCTGCTCCCAAGGAAGAAGGATTGTCATATTTGCTGTCCACTGTGGCAGAAGCACAACCAGCAGAAGAGGGGTCCAGGCTGGGTTCTACACTGCCCACCACCCGCTAGGTCAACCACTAACTGGTCAGTTGGGCAGGTGGTTACCGACTCAGCAGCTTTATTATCGTTGACAGCCCTCCTCTGTGCCCAGCCCTGTGTGCAGTGTGAAGTTATTCTTCCCATTTGGACTTTTCCCTTTTTGCGCCCACCTCCAGTATGTCTCCTGACCCCGGCACCTCTGTTCACGCCCCAGCAGTATCTTTGTCCTTACCCCTCCTGCCCTCGTGATTACCTCCCTGTTATCTGCTCCTGCTTCGAATTCTGCCTTCAGTGACGGGCTCTCCCCACGTTGCCCAGCTTTACAGACTTTCTCCACTCAAACTTCCATGGCATCTGCCAACCCCCAGGCTGTTCCTTCAGGACTTGACTCTTCACTTCTCTGCAAGCTCCCTGAGGTCAGGTGTGGTCATTCCATCTTTCATCCTATTGCTCACAGCCCCGGCACATGAAAAGGGATCCACAAATACTTACTGAATGAGTAGAGAGAAAAAGTGGTGGCTGGGGGGAAAAAATACCACCTATTTCCCAAATTACTCAATATTACCACTCGGGAGCACGACAGTAATGTGAGGAAGACTCTTTGGCATTTCCCATGGTTTTTGATGACTTTTGTACAAAAAAATGGAATGCAGCTTTCTAAACGTGCATGAATATCTATCTCACTTCACAACATAGTGTGAGGAGGCAGAAGTGAACAAAGCAGGGACTTAACGTGACCATGTACACAGGCTGAAAACTGTGGTTCTAAAGAGAAAGGATCTTGAGTTCTCTCTGGGTTCCTTTCTCTGTCTTTCTGGTTATTATTATTATTTTGTCTTCGCTTTCTCCATTCTATAAACAGGGAGGCTAGAAGGGGTATGGAATCAGAGGAGGAATGAGAGAACCTATGCTTCCCCCCACCCTGACCCTTGCTGTTCTGAAATACTTTAAATACCAGGCATCACAAGTTGTGGTGTCAAATTGGGATTAGTAAGGCAAATCCTGTGGATATTTCGCTATTTAACATATGATCAGGCATCAGTTCTGATTAGAAGTCTGAACAAATGTTATTTTCTTTGAAACTGAAGTGTCTAAAATANAGGCATCACAAGTTGTGGTGTCAAATTGGGATTAGTAAGGCAAATCCTGTGGATATTTCGCTATTTAACGTATGATCAGGCATCAGTTCTGATTAGAAGTCTGAACAAATGTTATTTTCTTTGAAACTGAAGTGTCTAAAATAAAGAGGAGAGAACCAACCCTTAAAATCTTGTTCTGTACTTGAGTTCTCCCTGACCACTGTCTGTTCCAGTTTGGGGCTTTTAAAAAAAAATTTTTTTTTTCAGCCAGAATGTCTGACGACACTGCCAGGGGAATTTCTGCCCCCTCCTTCCTGAATATACCCAGCGCTGGCCCCCGAGGCGGCCCAGTTCTGTTTTCTCATGACACAGTGATTATTTTTGGCATTGTGCATATTTTCTCTAATGTTATTACCTCCCCCGCTGCCCCTACGCTCCCCTCCTCCTTGGTTGCCTTTTGAGGAGCAATCATTTGGGCAACCCGCTGTAGAGCAGGGGGTTGATTTTAGTTCTGTGTAGTGAGAGGGGAAGTAGAGGGGCAAGAGGACTTCTTTGCTTCTTCTGCAGCACCCCAGCTGCCCCCGCCACCATGGTGTCAGTGCAGAGGTCCTGGCCCCCCCTGCTCATGAAAGAGCCTGCTTTTAGCAGGCTCTGGGCTCCCCATTCATCCCCTCTGCCGGCAAGATTTGAGGGACTATCTTGAGGTGACGCTGGGGGCTGCACCTCAGGGATGGCATCTTAATGACTTGGCTTGGCGGGCGTTAGAGCAGCCCCATTCAGAGCGAGTTCACTCCCTGTGCAGTTGGCTCGCTCGGCCTCTGATCATAGATGTTCTCTTGTTCACACTGCATGAGGAAATGGAGATTTCCAAGTGGGAAGCAGCCTTCCCAGTGCTTTAACTCTTCCCTTAAGGGGGNGAGCAGCCCCATTCAGAGCGAGTTCACTCCCTGTGCAGTTGGCTCGCTCGGCCTCTGATCATAGATGTTCTCTTGTTCACACTGCATGAGGAAATGGAGATTTCCAAGTGGGAAGCAGCCTTCCCAGTGCTTTAACTCTTCCCTTAAGGGGGGAGGAGCCTGGGAGAACAAAACACAGTCTAGGCCTGCCCAGCTGCAGCTCCCGGAGAGGAGCAAGGCCCAGGACTGGGGATGGAGGCCACGACAGCGGGATCACTTTCTTTTCCTCCCTGAGAGGGAAAGGAGATGAGTCAAGGGCACACTGGAATCGTCCTTAAAGTCAAGTAGCAGATATTTACTTGCCTGCTGTGGTCCAAGGTTCCCTGAAGGATACACTGAAGTAGACGCTGTTGTGTCCGTGCTCCACACCCAAGTTACGTTCTTACAGTCTAGTTATAGCAGCAGGAGGTTTGTGTAGAAAAGCCAGCAAGACTGGGGAACCTTAGGGCCAGTGAGAAATGTGGGTGGGAGGTGCCTTGGAGGAGGGAGTGAGAGTGGCCAGGGAAGTGTCTGGGGAAGTAGGGCTGGAACTGCCCCCAAGGGATGAAGTTTTAAGAGACAAGAAGGGATGAGACGATAGTGGTGAAAATGTGAAGGAGGAGGGGAACTCCAAAGTAGGGCTTGAGGAAATCCTGTCAAGAAACAGAAAAAGTCAGATGCTTCCTGGCAGAAGAGGAGAACTGACTTGTTAGACTTCAGGTGACTGTGGATGGATAAGGACGGCATCTCTGGGTAGCACTGACCCAGCCAGACGTTCGCACCTCCCTCACGTCCTTGGTCTCCAGGTCTCATGTGTCCCTGGGTCTCTTTCTATTTAAATTGTGGACGTGGACAGTAGAATTAGCATCGTCTGGGAGGTGGTTAGAAGTGTAGAACCTCAGACCCTAGCCCAGACCTGCGAGTCAGAAACTGCATTGTAACAGCATCCTGGGGTGCTTTGTGGGCAGAGTCAGGTTTGAAAAGTGCTGGTCTGTGTGCCTCCATGGGCAGCTGTCAGCAGCACTAGCTCAGACCTCAACTCTGATTCAAAGAGTTGGGGAAACACATAAGCATCTTGAAGTGTCTCTGCACTGGGGCTCTTCTTAGATGGAAATCTTTTATTCTGATTAAGAATTGGATTAGAATTTTCATGAATGATATAGAACAGTGAGCAATTTTGAATTCACAGAATGGAAATCATTTAAGCGGTTTTTATCTAATATCTCCAGTTCCTACTGCTCTGTACTATTTATGCGTTGGAGCACACCAGAGGAGCAGACGGTGGGGTCCTTTCCCTCCAGAACGGTGGTTCTAGTGAGGAGACAAGGAGAAGGCAACGGCACCCCACTCCAGTACTCTTGCCTGAAAAATCCCATGGATGGAGGAGCCTCGTAGGCTGCAGTCCATGGGGTTGCTACAAGTTGGACACAACTGAGCGACTTCACGTTCACTTTTTACTTGCACGCTTTGGAGAAGGAAATGGCAACCCACTCCAGTGTTCTTGCCTGGAGAATCCCAGGGACGGGGGAGCCTGGTGGGCTGCCGTCTATGGGGTCACACAAAGTCAGACACGACTGAAGCGACTTAGTAGCAGCAGCAGCAGCAGCAGTGAGGAGACAAAGGCTACAGAAGTGAAGTGAGTGGAGGACGACTCAGGACCTGATGATGTGATGCAGGGTCTCTGAACTGGGAGGCGGAGAGGTCAGCATAAGTGAGGCCTTCCTGGAGAAAATGGACCTGGGGAGGTCCTGCAAGATGAGTGCGATTAGACAAACTGAAGGATGGAGAGCCTGTCCTCCAGGAAGGGCGTGGGGAGTAGAAGAGAAGGGCTGGGTCTTAGGCTTTTTGGGGACCGTAAGCTGCTTCCCACTCGCCCCAGGGTAAGTGCTTGCCTCCTGCTGGGGAAGGAGGAGGCAAATGATCTGAGGAAATGCTGGAGAAGGAGGAGGCAAGACTGGTTTCCCAGTCTTGCTGGCTTTTCTATACAAATGTAAAATGATCCAGGATCATTTTACATCTAGGGCAGGGCGGGGTTTTTTTTTTTTTTTTCCTTTATTCCTCTGCTGTGCAATTTCTCTATCAGTTCTCTTAGTTGAAAGCAGTGTTGTAGGAACAGGATGGCTGCCTAGGCAGAATGCCTGGAGCCAAACCACAGATTGTACTGTTGGAAGCTTGTGGGATTCAGAGGAAGTAGGCTGCTGACAGAGAGAAGCCCTAGGGAAAACCCTTGATCAGATCTGGTACCAGCTTGGGTGTGGGGCAGCACCCTCACGCCCAGGCAAGTGGCACCAAGAAAAAGCATGTAGCAAGAGTGGGATGTGTAACCTGTGTGTGTGTAGAAAGCCAGGGAAAGTGTTAGTTGCTCAGTTGTGTTTGACTCTTGCAACCCCGTGGGCTGTAGCCTACGCGGCTTCTCTGTCCGTGGGTTTTCCCAGGCAAGAATACTGGAGTGGGTTGCCATTTCCTTCTCCAAGGGATCTATCTTTCCGACCCAGGGCTCCCACATTACAGGCAGATAGATTCTTTACCATCTCAGCCACCAGGGAAACCCTAGTCTTTTCTGGTGTCTATAGATGCTGATGGCAAAATAGGAACTTTTTTTCTTTGTGAAACAGACATCTCCAAGCAGAGAAAGGGGATCCTCCTGGGCCTGGTTGGTTATTCTGGGACTGGTGAGACTGACCTAAGACAAGAAGGTGAACGTGATGTTCCCTCTGCTGCATCCCAACCAAGACTCATCACATTAAATATCCTTAGAGGGCTTCACCCCAACACAGCTAAACCTTCTGAACCCGTGAGAGAGGTCTGCCCGTGAGCATTTTGGGGAAGGTTGCCCGATTGCCACCAACAGTACAGTATGGGATTTGGGAGACACAGGGCACGCCACGAACATCCTTGGAGTCTGTTTCCTCATGTGTGAAATGGGGCTGATACAGGCCTACCTCCTCAGATTGTTTCAGGATTAAATCAGAGACGGTGTGGTGAGAGTTCTTCAGCAAGGGACAAGTGTTGCATGTGGTCCTTTCTTAGCTGCAGCAGCAGCAGCAGCCCCTCAGCTTCCTGGGATTAATTAGTCCCCCAGCTGGAGTCTGCACGGGTAGTAGGGCAGGCAGGAGTGGGCATCGGAGGCCGGAGACCAGTAGGGAGCCAGGCAGCTGCCCTGTGACTGCTCACTTTCCTCCCTCTTTATGAGGAGTCTTCTCTCTCGGTGCACGGGACATGATGTGATCAGGGCAGACAGAAATAACACCTTATTTTTACACTGGGGCTGAGTTCCTACTGACCAACAGGAGTGGCCATCTTTGCAGAACTGGATTCTCCAGTTTCAGTTCAATTAGTCATCTCTCTTCAGATGTTTTAACCTGGGCATGGCATGAGGGAAAGAGGAAGCCTGAGAGAGCCAGTCAGAGGACAGGGAAAGCTGCCGAGACAGTGTGCGCACCCCACTGTGCTGCTCTGAATGTCTCCCTGTGGCAGCACCTCTTCTGGGGCTCTGCATTCAGTAAATGGCAGCCGTGGTCTTGAAGATGCTGCTCCCAAACTCATCTCTTCAACTTCCACAGGTGATCATGGTGAGAAAGTCATGGGGAGCTGGCAGCAAGCTGGATATGTGTCACCTTATATCATAAAAAAATATATAAATTAAAAGGCAACACCTGATAGAAAGGTAGTTATGATAGTGTTATTTATAACAGCTAGAAATTAGAAGCCAAACTCTGATCAACAGTCCAGCACGTTGTGATCCACCCATACAGTATGACATTGCTGGCTGTTCAGTTCAGTTCAATTCAGTCGCTCAGTCGTGTCCGACTCTTTGTGACCCCATGAATCGCAGCACGCCAGCCTCCCTGTCCATCACCAACTCCCAGAATTCACTCAAACGTCCATCGAGTCAGTGATGCCATCCAGCCATCTCATCCTCTGTCGTCCCCTTCTCCTCCTGCCCCCAATCCCTCCCAGCATCAGAGTCTTTTTTAATGAGTCAACTCTTCGCATGAGGTGGCCAAAGNGCGCAGCACGCCAGCCTCCCTGTCCATCACCAACTCCCAGAATTCACTCAAACGTCCATCGAGTCAGTGATGCCATCCAGCCATCTCATCCTCTGTCGTCCCCTTCTCCTCCTGCCCCCAATCCCTCCCAGCATCAGAGTCTTTTTTAATGAGTCAACTCTTCGCATGAGGTGGCCAAAGTACTGGAGTTTCAGCTTTAGCATCATTCCTTCCTAAGAAATCCCAGGGCTGATCTCCTTCAGAATGGACTGGTTGGATCTCCTTGCAGTCCAAGGGACTCTCAAGAGTCTTCTCCAACACCACAGTTCAAAAGCATCAATTCTTCGGCGCTCAGTCCAGCTCTGTTAGGAGTATCTTTAGAGAGTTCTCTAAAATGTGATAAATGTTAAGTAACAAGCCATGTATCCAATGAGATCTCAATTTTTTTCTCTGTACTTTTTCTGTTTTCAAAATTGCTTGCATTAAATGTGCAATACCCTTACTTCCACTGAAGCCTTGTTTAAAAGTGTTATCTTAAACTAGGTTATGTGATGGTAATGCATAATGAAAGTCTGTTTCCAATCGTGTGAACCATCAAGTGCTTCTTGGCAATGGGCTCTGTTATGTGTCCTGGAAACAGAGCTCAGGGGTTTGGTTCCAGCTCCATACATTCCAGTACCTTTCTGAGCCTCTATTTTCCTCATCTCTAAAATGGGAATAACAGTACCTGCTCTTTGTGCCCTGCTGGGTAAGATTTACAGATTAATGTATAAAGTGTGCTGTAAGCTGTAATGAGTGATGCAAATGCAATGTGTTGGATAGAGAACAATGCTAAGTCTTGGGCTTGGTGAAGCTCAGCATACAGCCAGCTTGTCACTGTTACTTCTGTGCACGCATGCTTTTCCCAGCTGGGCTGGGGACTGCACATGTCCTCAGATGACGTGAGGAGCTGGGTTATCTGGAGCCCCAGATGGGCTGTGCCCACGGAGCTGCTTGGTAATTGGGTCTGCTGCTCCCTTCCCCAAGGCTGCCTGGGGCCTAGGAGGCCGCCAGATAAGCATCTCCAGTGGGCCCTGAGCAGATCTGACCATTAGAGGGCCATGTTGGGTGGGCCCCAGACATTACTGTCAGTGCTGAATGCAGTCCAGGCCTCGTCTCCCCAGGCACAGACCATCAGAGGGGTCGGGCAGCCTGGGGGCTTAGCCTCAAGACAGGGGTGGTGGGGAGGTTGAGAAGTAGACCATCAGAGGGGTCGGGCAGGCTGGGGGCTTAGCCTCAAGACAGGGGTGGTGGGGAGGTTGAGAAGTGAGACCCTTCCAGGATCCCTCCTTAAGGGCAGGGCTATGATGCCTCTGCAGCCCTCCTCTCTTCTTTGTATCCCTTCTTTCAGGGCTTCTGATGCCCCAGTTTGGAGTATTAGTCTTATCTCCCAGTTGGCCTGTGCTCTCTTTCAGGGCAGAGGCCAGCCCTCTCCCTGAGGCATGCATATTGCAGGGTAAATAGTGCCTTCCACCCCTGTCAAGTCCTGTATGATCTGCCCAGTTTCTACTGATTTTGCTTGTTTAATTTCTTCTGTTTCACCTGGATAATTCTGATGCCTTTTCCTCTCCTATATAGTATATAACTTATGTAATAGAGTCCCCTATACTTCACTACTGCTGCTAGGCAAACATCAGAACACATCCAGAAAGTTGGCCACACCACCCTCTACTAAAGCATTTTTGCCACTCCTTTGAAATCGCCTTGAGAGCCAAAGACTATTCTTTTCAATACCTTCAATTGTGGCAAGGCCTTATCTTTGAGGGCATGTTTTATTCTTTAAAACAACTGAGATCCATCTACAGCCAAGTCTGGTGACTAAAAGGGGTGGCTAAACAGGATAATACTGTTTGCAGTTTGAAATGAAGTTAGTTCTCTGAAGTATTATGATGGATTTGTGTGGCTCAGAGGTCCTTTCTAAAAGACCTCCTAAAATACTTAGTGCAGTGATCATTTAGGGCTTCCTAGGTAGCTCAATGATAAATAATTCACCTTCCAATGCAAGAGATGTGGGTTCGATCCTTGGATTGGGAAGATCCCCTGGAGTAGAAAATGGCAAACCACTCCAGTACTCTTGCCCAGAAAATCCTATGGACAGAGGAGTCTGGTGGGCTACAGTCCATGGGGTCACAAAGAGTTGGACATGACTTAGCAACTAAACAACAACAACAGATGGCCATTTCACTAGAATAAAGTTTGTGCCTTCTCCTCAGGTGGCTGTATTGGAGGGTGGCTGCCTTGTATGTAGCCTCGATTCAAATCTGTCTCCTTATTTTCACTTCCCTCTTTTGGTCAGTTATACCTCTGGGGCACTGATGGTCACATGAGCTCCTAGATAAAATAACTTTGGTTTACGATGGTGACCTGAGATTTGTTGTACATAATGAGTGTGGACACAGTCCATGATAGGAGAAGAGATGTGGTTAGGTTTGAGTACATCTGCATTTATTTCAGTCCTCCAAAGACCCATGATCACAGGCTCAGAAATCTTTTAACAGGCCCTCCCAGTGATTCTCCTGCAGGCTAAAGTTGAGATCCACTGCTCTACAAAATCGGGACCAGTACTGCTGCATAACGTAAGGATCAGAGGAGAATGTTTATGAAATGCACCTGGCCCCCATGCTCAATAAATACCAGTTTCCTTTTTTCTTCCACAAAAAAAAAAAAAGGCCTTTTTATTTTTAAAGGCATTGCTTTGCAGTGGTGGTTCCCAGCCCTAGCTGCAGAGGAGAATCACAGGGGAGGCTTTAAAACCCCTGATGCCAGGTCAGGCATCCATTTTTTGAGGCTTCCCTGGTGATTGCCATGAGCAGCCAAGATTGAGTAGCACCAGCTTTGGTTCTGCTCTGATTTAATCCATGAAGCCGTCAACCCCTCTATGTAGGGCAGCCACTCCTGGGTGGGATCCGGATTGCTGGAATCCGGAGCACATTCCTCCCTTCAGGCACCCCTCGTGCAGCAGCAGTGCAGCCTCAGTGAAGGGACACCCTCCCCGTTGCATTTGACCTTTGTTTCATCCATTTACAGCCTCCTGCAAATTGGTACCAGCTTAGGATTTCACCACCAGCCAATAGACTGATTCAAGCTGGCTCAATTAGTGTCAGTCTCTCTCTCCCTAACCTGCTAAAAATCCATTCTGCTTCTAAGCCAGTTAACCTTACAGGGAACAGGTATATTGTTTTCACACCCTGATGGCCCACAGGCATTAGTCATGGGAACCCTAATCATGCTAAAGGTCAGGAGACTATGGCTAACTAAACCACCAACCCCCTTGGTGTAGAGGGTGACATCTGAGGGGCCCCAGGCCAGGCTAATAATGGTTCCATTACTGACTTAAGTAGGGATCCCTAAGCCAGGCTTAGAGCAATGTCTCCAAAGTTAAAGACTTTTTAAGATAATGAAGCTTTGAGCCAAGAGGTTTCTCCCTGTTTAACCTGTAGCATGCACCCGCTGAAGCTTTAGGACAGTCATTTTTGTTTTATCTTTTGACTGGCTGCCTGGTTGTTTCCCTTAGTTGAGATCGAATGTTTCAGAATTTGAGTTTTGAGCTTGGAAAGAGTATACATTTGTGTATATGAAAATGTCCCCCCAAAGTGAGAGACGCCGCTTGCTCTCCAGCGGCAGCGTGAAGAGAGACATGCATATAGGCTGAACCTGCGGCTTCTACGGAGCAGCACGGAGCCGCTTCTGATGGCCCTGCACCAGACTCTCAGCCCTGAGTGATGCAGCCTGCATCCTGCCCCAATTCCCCTTCTTCCTGCTCACACTCGTTTTGAGCTCTGGCCACCTGAAGAGTTGACTCACTGGAGAAGACCCTGAGGCTGGGAAAGATTAAAGACAGGAGGAGAAGGGGGAGCCAGAGAATGAGATGGTTGGATGGCGTCACTGACTCAATGGATGTGAATTTAAGAAAACTATGGGAGATAGTGAAGGACAAGGAAGCCTGGTGTGCTGCAGTCCAGGGGTCTCAATGAGTCAGAACAACAACTGGTTCTTAATCCTACTCCTAAGGTCCCAGGTCTTTTCCCAGGTGAGTGGGATGCTCACCTAAGGCAGCCTCTCCTCCCACCCCACCAAGGAATCTTGATGTCACTGTCTCTTTTCCATATCGCCACCCCCCCACCACCTTCCTGTAGTGTACGTGGACATCTAGTTGGTGGGAAAATACCTAACACAGCCTGGTCCATATTGAAAGTAGACAGCAAATAGCAGCTTCCTTGCTGCCAGTGGAAAAATGTTGACCTTGAACCAGAACTAGGTTTGAGACCATGTTTTTAGCAAGTCACTTCATCTGTCTACATCTCTACTTCTTCATCTATTAAATGGGGATGGTGATTTCTATTTCTCAGGGATTTTATGAGACTCACATGAGATAACATGTAAAAAAAAAATGTGCTCTCTACACCCCTCAAATACTGTGAGGGTACAGCCGTTTGTCCTTCTGGGATCAGCTGGACTCCTGCCTCCCTGGGGAGCCTGCCTTGACCTTGCTTGTGGCCACCAGCTTGTCTCTCATCTTAACACCTGTGTGCTTTTTGTCTGTACTTATTTGTCTGGTTAACAAGGATGTTGCAAGTTGGCACCCCAATCAGACTGCATATTCCTTGGGAACAAGGAATGTGCATCTCAGCCACAAGGTCCAGAAGGGAGCTCAGTAAATACTTCTGGGTCTGCATGAGGACACAGTCAGCCAGGGCCATGTTCAAATTATATACCCCATATACCACATATTGTACAGGACCACCCCATGGTCACAGGAAGGCCACCAAGAAGGATTAGAGCAGGGACTTTGTAGAAAGAGAAACTGGAGTGAGAAATACATTTCTGATGATCTGGAAAACTTAGATAAAATATATTTTTACCAAAAAATAAATAAACCAGAGAATTGTAACATGGCATGTCTAGAATTATGTTCGATACAGGATACAGGATGCTTGGGGCTGGTGCACGGGGATGATCCAGAGAGATGATATGGGGTGGGAGGTGGGAGGGAGATTCAGGACTGGGAGCTCATATACACACGTGGTGGATTCATGTCAATGTATGGCAAAACCAATACGGTATTGTAAAGGAAAAATAAAATTAAAAAAAAAATAAAAATAAAAAAATGCTGGTCTTTGCAGTGAATTCTAGGACCCATCTAGGGAGAGAAAATAAGGCATATGTACTTTAGGACATGAAGCCTCATTGACCTAAGAAGGACCAGCAACATGACCCAACAAACTGGTCAAAATCAGCCTGACCAACAAGTGAAACTGCAGCCCTGACACAGTGTTGGCTTGGCGACCAGCAGCTGTCGGGCCAAAGTCTCAGGCGACTAGTGCTCAGATTAGCCTGGCAGTGGGGTCATCAGCATCCCATGGAGAGCTTTCTAGTACTCCCATCCCTTCCATACTCATCTCAGTTGATCCTGACAAAGAAGACAGGAGAAGGCTCCCATTTCACAGATGAGGCCATCAGGGCACTGAGAATGCATTTCCTTGTCCAATATCAGATAGCAAGATAATGGGTTGCCAGGGTATTAAAACCAGTATTAATACAAGTGTATTAACCAGTGTATTAAAACCAATCCTCCTAACTTTCCATCCCTTAGTCTGTTGGCTTGAGAGACCCAACCTGTGGTTGATGGGGTGAGGTCAACTGGGTGTTGGGTCAAGGCAGGTCTTACCTTCACATTTAGCTGTAATTCTTCATGTTGCTAATTCAATGATGGCAGTGCTACACATGTTTGTCTGTTCTTCCAAGAGTCAACATTAGACAGATATCTCTGGGCTGTGTCAAGGTTAACTAGATAATCCAATTAAAGTCATGCTGGTCCCTGAGCACTACTGTAAAAACAAGGTACCTGAAGTGGAGCTCAGACATTTAAACCAAGAGTCTATGTGAGATTTTCAACCTTTCTTTTTCTCAGTGTTAAGACTTTGCTGTTTATTTTTGCTAAAGCCACTATCTCCTACCATTTGGCCTGAGAAGAGATGGGCTCTAGTCCTAGCCCTGCTGCTAATTAGCTGAACTGTCCTAGGTTAGTAACTTAACCTGGCAGGGCCTCAGTTTCCAGATCTGTGAAATGGGAACAACAGCAGTGCCTGCCTTGCCCATCTCACATGCAGGTGGTGAGGATGGAATTAGACAGGGAGCACCTACATGTCTCAGGACTTCTAAGTATCTGCTCACTGACTGTACCATCTCCAGGGGCTTATACAGGCACTAGCTTGTGACCTTGAGAAGTTAAATATGATGTCTGAGTCTCATTTCCCATGTGTAAATTATGCTCACAGTGCCTCTCATAATTGTCCCATTAAGAGGATTATAATGAGGTACTATATGTAAGGTTCTCAGTGCAGCATCCAACATAAAAGTGTCGGTAAACATTTGTGCAGCCAAGAGAACATAGTAGGAGCCAAATCTCAAAGGCCATTGCCGGACAGAACGCCAACTCCAGGCAGCCTTTTCCTTCCCTGGCTCTTCCTCTCTGTCTGCTCTTCCACTTCAAGGAAAGGGTGATGGCAAAGGGAAGCACTGCGTATGCAAATCTTGGCGTGAAGGTCACAGCCTGTGCTGGTGTCTGTCTCACTCAGGGGGCCTTCTCTTGTTGCTGTTGTTGTTTAGTCGCTAAGGAGTGTCCAGTGCTTTTTCCGACCCCATGGACTGTAGCCCACCAGGTCCCTCTGTCCATGGGATTTTCCAGACAAGAATGCTAGAGTGGGTTGCCATTTCCTTCTCCAGGGGATCTTCCCAACCCAGGGATCAAACCTGCATCTCCTACATTGGCAGGCGGATTCTTTACCGCTGAGCCACCAGGAAAGCCCAGGCTTTCTGTAGAGGCGTCTGATGGCTGATCACGTGTTGGTGATGCTTTTTTCAGAAAGTGTGAATGTAGGTGCTGGAGAGTGGAGTCAATGTCCTAGAGACGCCGGCTCTCCTCTACCTGCTTTCATGACACGCAGGTGCAATGGGTATGGTGACAGCATCCCGCCTCTTTCCCACCCTCCCTTCCTGGGCCAGGACGCCTGCAAACCCTGACCAACCGCTTGTGCTCCACAATCAGAGGTCGGGATTTAAAGGCAGCTGGGAGGGACTAGTATACAAACTGCCACTACCGGCTGGAGCAAGAGCAGAATGATCTTATGGGCAGGCTCTGAGGGATGAGTGTGAGGATGGATGGG
>SJYV01004903.1:85994-103960 GCA_006410875.1 Neotragus pygmaeus
CAGCTGAGAGGCAGCGGGGAAGGTGGGGGGAGCGGCGGGGCGGGGAGGAAGCAGGTTTGGTAAAGGAAACAGAAAAGGGAGATAGGGCAAGAAAAACAATCCCACCCATTTCACAATTTTTCAGAAGGTTCTTCCAGAACATCGAGAGATGTTGGAGTTTCTTCTTGCATTCTGAATCTACGATGCTTGATCCATCCAAGGAGTTGGATGTTCTGTTTTTTTAAAATAAAGCAAGTTGTAATGTCAAAACAGTGCCTCTGCCCCAGATCTTGAGGGCTTTGAGAGATGACATGTCAACATTTGGGGAATCTCCAAAATACTGATTTTTTTTTTCTGTCCAGATAACAGGCTGCAAAGCCAAACAAAAAGAGAAGTAACCTTTGGTTTTAGAACTCTCAGGAGAAAGGATAGACAGAGCAAGCCGGAGCTGGTAGGGTGAGGCCTTGAGAGCTATGAGCGTCATTGGATACTTGTTTATTAAACAAGCAATATAGGTATTTTATAGAAACATAAGAAAATATGGATAAGCACTTTAAAAAAAATCTCCTTCTCACCTCACTGACCTGACACTGTGAACATTTTTGAAGATAGGGAGGCAAGACATTGTTAGCGGTTAAGAGTCTAGAGTTTGGGGCCCAGATGCCTGGTGTAGAGTCCCACTTCCCTACCTAGAGGCTGTCTTAGAGGCTGCAGGTGAATTAACAGCCGTCCCCCCTTATCCGTGGTTTCACTTTCTGCGATTTCAGTTCCACACAGTCAACCCCAGGATGAAAATATTGAATGGAAAATTCTAGAAATAAACAATTCATAAGTTTTCCGTCTCATGCCATTCTGAGTAGCATGATGAAATCTCCTGCCGTCCCACCCAGGACGTGAATCACTCCTTTGTCCTGTATATTTGTGCCGTATGTGCTACCTGCCCATTAGTCTAGGGCAAAGCAGTACATGCAGGGCGCCTGGACTGTCGGCGCTTTCGGGCATCCCCTGGGGATCCTGGAATGAACCCGCGTGAATAAAGGAGGGACTACGATACTTAGCCTCTATCGAGCCATTTCCTCATCTGTAAATTAGGGATGATAATAGCTACTTCCAAGGTTAGTTATGAGAATTAAAGGAGCCAGTGCAGTGCTTAACACAATCCCTGGAATATGGTGGGCACCATATAGAGGGTAGCTGTAAGAACAACAGTCATTAGCATTTTATTATATTTCACTATATTTCTAGATTTCTCCTATATAAGAAGTGCTATGTATAATACATATATTTCCATGAAAATAGGATTCTGCTGTACTCTTTCGTAACATTTTTGCTCTCGTGCTCATCTCTTCATGGACAAATTTGTTATTACTATTAGCTAACACTGCTTCACCATCGGGAGAGCCTTGGCACTAGAGATTTTCCATGTGTTGTCACATTCAGTCCGCAACATTAACTCTGTGGGGCAAGTACTGTATTATCATTTTACCGATGAGAAAACTGAGGCTAATCAGTTTAAATAATATAAATGTACAGAGCTGGCAAGTGGACCTCTCCCCTGCAAGGAGAAGGGAGATGAGACTCACTGGAAGCCTGAGCTGGTAGATCAGAGAGAAATCGTGCCTGTGCTTGCTCCTTTTTGACCCTTGGCAGGTGTGTGCTTTGGGGCACCAGACAGATAGGTGTCCGTCTGGTCGACTGCTCCCGGGCTCTAGTGGCGTTTTCAGTTTTTGTGATGGAAGTCACTGATAGGAAATGGAATCTAAGGGCCAGTACTGGGCCTAGTTGTGTGAGCATTTTATCCAGAAGCAGTTCTTCATCTTGTTCTCCAGGGACTTTGACACAGCCATCAAAGCCACTGCCCACAGCTTCCTCACACTCGCCTCTTTGTCCTGGGCGCTCACCGCAGTCCCCCAAAACCCCCGGGCATTGTCAGTGGATTGACTCAGCCAGCAAGTGTTTGCTCAGACTTCACCCACGGGAAGCCCTGGTGTGGACTCCATGGTGTGCAGGACGGGAGGGCGGCTGAGAAGACAGGAGATGCACAAAGGCAGAGCCCTTTGTCACCTGTGGCTCAGGTGACCAGTGTGAGCCCACATCAGCTCAGCGGGAGAGTCCCGCCGTGCCTTGGATGGGGGCGTCCTGCGGGTGTCATGACTGGGGCTGTGATGGGATAGCAGTGATGTTCTGGGGACTAACCTTGTCTCTCAACACAGGAGCAGCTCAGAGAGGAGGAAGGAGAAGTCCCGAGACGCGGCCCGGTGCCGGCGGAGCAAGGAGACCGAGGTCTTCTACGAGCTGGCGCACGAGCTGCCGCTGCCGCACAGCGTCAGCGCGCACCTGGACAAGGCCTCCATCATGCGGCTGGCCATCAGCTTCCTGCGCACGCACAGGCTCCTGTCCTCCGGTGAGGCCGCGCACCCGGGCCCTCCCTCTGTCCCCCCACCAACCCCCGTGCTCTCACACGCAGGAGCCAGAGCTGGCAGGCCACCCCCGTGCTCTCACATGCAGGAGCCAGAGCTGGCAGGCCACCCGGGAACCCCCACGCTGCACACCTTCCGCCCCCAGCAACGCCATCATTAGCATTTAGTTCTTCTGTTGCACCCCTTTCCAGCAGTGACCTTGGCGGGGATTACAGTCATGGGCTGAAGCCTTGGCAGCTGAGGGGACACAGAGGGCTGGGAGGGTGAGCGCCGCTGGCGCTGGCTCCCAGTTGCCATGCCCTCGGCTGGCAGATCCGCACTCCAGTCCAGGTTGGATGGATCCTTCAGGGAACATCTTAGTGTTTGTCCACCGGCCACCTTCCCCAGAAGGCAGAGATGTGCCATGTGACCCTTCCCTCTTACTAGCCAGGATGCCAGGCAGATTATTCAGTGTCTGTGTCCCTAGTTTCCTCATCCATAAAAGGAGTTAGAATACTTATTGCTCGGGGTATCTTTAAGAATAAACTGAGATAATGTCTGTGAAGCACAGGCCCAGCCACACTGGGGAGCCCCGGACAGATAACCATCTCCCCTCAGAACCCACGAATTCTCACCTTCCCTGCTATCTCTGCAAGTCTCGAGGTCACGAAACTTTTTTCCTCCTCAGAGTTCATCTTCTTCAGAATACCATTTCCTGTTAGTCCAGACCAGAAGGAGGAGGCCTGGGGCTTCTGCCAACACAGATCTAACAGATAGATAGTCAGTCCTTTCTCGTCCGCCAGTTTTGTAAGGGAACTGGGCGGGGGGCCGCGCCCCTCTGCGCCCACCGCCCCCACCCGGCCGTGGCGCCGTCGGGAGCCGCGTCCGAGGTGGTGAGCAGAGCGGGGCGGCAGGGGGAGTTCTCTCATGCTTGGTTTCCAGTTTTCCCGAGTGAGCCGAGTACCTTGGAGCAGGGTGGACTCTGCCATCCTGTTATGCAGTGGCTATTCTGGGAAGGAAACCCAGAACAGAGGGAATCCAGTGTGAGGCGGGGAGGCCAGAGCGCCATGTGCTATTCTGGGCCCGGGAGCACAGGAAGGATATGGGGGGAAGACTTTCAGAAAATAGGATGACAGCGAAGTGGGTCCAGGGCTTGGAGGGCTAACCCTGGCCTGAAAATCTAAAGCATCTCAGTAAAGAGCAGACAGGAGGGAGAGAACCCAGGGTGAGACCTTGCTCCCAAAATACTTTGGAAGAAGCAGTGCAAGGCGATGGCGGGCGTGGTGTCATAGATGCTGCAGAGAAAGGGAACCATGGACTGAAGTGCAAGGCCTGGAGATGCCATCGCAGGGCATGGGTGTACCTGTGTCCTTTAAAGAAGCATGTCCTCTAGGACAGGTGAGGGCAGTGTCTGCCGTGTTGGAATCATCTTTCTATCTGCACAGAACAGGGAGTGGAGGACTTAAGGACTAAACGGAGACCCCTTCCCCATACCCAGAAGCATCTCGTCTTCCCTGTTCCAGTACTTGAAATTCCACTCTGAGACACAAAATGAAATTCCACTTTTAGACACTGATTTCTCTGGGTTCATCACTACTTCCTTTCACCACCATCACCCCTGTTCCTCCACCAACAGGGGTCCCCAAAAGGAGTAATACATTAATCCTGAGACAGCTCTGATTGAATTTGGGCTTGGAGGATGTTTCTGCTCATTTCACAGATGATTAGAAGTGAGGCACAGAAAAGTTAACTTGGCTGCAAAGGCCACATTTAGCATCTGGAGTTCAAGTCCTTTTGAATCCAGTGGAACAGGGCCTTGGGTTGGTTTCCAGGCTCTTCGTGCATAGCCACCCCCCAGTGGTTCAGGATTGGCTTGGACAGGACATGTGTCAGAGGCTCTGAGCCTGTCTGCCTGCAAGTGTGCTGGCGAGAGCCCCCTGTGGGCCAGACACACCTGAGGAGATGGGACCAGAGTGGCCACAGCAAGACCTCACATATCCCTGCCCAGGGCCTGTTGCAAGTTGTGGACACAAAGTGCCTGCCCTCTGGCTGGGCTTTTCCCGGGACCCACTGGAGCACTCAGCATGTTGGCTCTGGTCCTGTCGGTCCAGAGGAAAGAAATGACAGAAAAGGATAAAAAGTGTCCACATTTGGTCATCTGATCCGGGTGTCCTTGAAGGAGCAGTTCTCATAAAACATGCCTCACCCGGGGGAGGAGGTGACAGATGGCTTTCTGTGCCCCTTCTTCCACATTGCTGCCATGCGCTCTTTAGACCAGTTATTGGCATTGTTTTTAAGAATTGAATGCAAGACAATCTTAATCATTTTTTGCTTGTTTAAAACATGCACCGCAACAAAAAGATGTACGGGATTTGTGGGCAGTTAGACCTGCCCTAGAACCTCAGTCAGGCTGCCTTTCTTCTCTGCAGCCTTGTGAAAACCTCCTTACCTCCCTTCCAGCTCACTTTCTCAGCTGCACAAAGCGGCTGCCAGTACTCACTTGCGGTGCTGAGCAAGGATGTTGGATATAAAAATCCTTATCCTCTTGCTGCCATGTATTAGGCTCTCAATAAGTTACAGCCTAGAGATAAAACCAACTATGATCAAGAAAATAGATTTATAAGTATAGGCTTTGGGGGGAAAATGATGTAAATGAAAACCCAGTATAAACCCTTACTGTCCTCTTACTACCTTCTAGCAATCTCTAGCTAAATGCAGAGTTGCCAAGCCTTCCTAAGTCAAAATAAACCACAGATTCATGATGGAAGCATTTCTAACAAAGGTGAGCGTCGATGTTGGCTCCCTTTATGATAGGAAATAGCTGGTTGCATACCTCAGAGTTCAAAAGGCTAAAAAAGACCAGGTTTTGCTTTAGAGAAGTTTCTTCTTTACTTAGTAACATGGTTCCCTTTGATTTTCACAGTAGGCTGTTCTGTGTGGGAATGTTGGAGAGGAAACCTCAGCGCTGAGAAATTCAGGCTGGGAGTCTCGGCGGCCGATTGAGATTTGTATCACAGGAAGCAAACTGAAACAATAGCTTTATGATATTAGCTTCCACGCTGGGCTGAGAACAGAACACATTCTGACGGGAACATCAGTGGAAATGCCACTTGATTGTCTTAAATCCTCTTTCAAGAGGAGCCCCACAAACTGTACTCAGATGAGGGTCACTCCTGCATTTGAAGGGCCTTCAACAGCAGTAAACATGCAAAATTGGCTTTTTACTATGAAATTGATTTTTGGCTCCCCGCACACACACTCGTGGGGGGAAAATCAAATTCATTTGACACAAGAGCTAGAGATCAATGGGAAGCAAGATTTCTAAGACAAATGTCAGGTTTATGATTAATTCATTGGCACTTGCTTAGTGAAGACATTGCTCTTAATAAGAGATGATGATTTCCTCCTCTAGACTGGGAAACGCATTAAAATGTGGGACAAGTGATTTTAGCTTTTTACCGTGACCTTTTCGTGCAGTGAGAGCAGAGGTAAAATTGGGAGGCAGCTACGGTTTCTGGTGTCTTCTTATGCCCCTCTTTCAGACTTATTTTCCCAGGCTTTCACCCCTACTTTCTTTCTGTCTCACCCTCTTGTCCGACCCACCCTCCAAACCAAGGCCTCTTTCTGTCCTGTTGGAGAAAAGCCGAAAGGTTGATTCATGCTGAGATCTTGATCTCTTAGAGCCCCTGGTGTATAGTCTCTTCTAGAAATACTTTGTTCAGATCGTTCCCTTAGCTCAAATTTGATAAGTCTGGCCCGTCAGCAGGTGTTTGCTGCCCCAGCCCTGTGCCATATGTCATGAGGGGTCATATAGAGAGGTAAGACAGGACAGTAAGTCATGGACAGGAGAAAGAAATACATTTCTAATGGTGGACTTTCAAGGCCCTTTGGGAGGCCCACAGGTCAGATAAAACGCAGTGCCCTCTGCCAAAGATGCGAGGGTAACCCCAGCCTACTACCTGGTGATGGTGGCATTTAAAGGTGGGGCTGATGGCCAGATAAGCCATTCAGAAATAGTTTCCTCATGGCTTGACTGGGCTGCTTTGCAGTCAGCACATCCAGGGCCCAGTGGTGTCATGGGCCGCTGAGCCCAGCAGAGCCCGAGGAGAAGAATCAGTGTAAAAGGGAAGCCCATTCGATGATAACTACGGGGTCACTGCCCGCCAAGCACATATGCCCCAGGAGGATCACATCAGAGTGGTTTGGAGACCAGGCAGAACACTCGGAACTTCTCAGAGTAGGAACAGAGGGAAAATAACCTTGGCACCCTGTGCAGCAGCTCCTGTGATGGCCTGCCTGGCCCCAGGGGCCCGGTCAGGAGCGTTTGCCCCACCACTGCCTGCTCACCCCAGATGCCCAGCTCCTGCTGCCCCCCCACCCCAGGTCCAACCCCACCCAGGCGGTGCTGCCTGAAGGAAATGCGCGGTGCTCCGGAAAAAGTGCTCCGAAACCTCAGCCCGCGCATATCCTGGCTGTGGGGAGTCATCAAAGCCTGTTTACCGGGGCTATTTTTAGCTTGAAAGAATCTTGTTGTGCTCTCGGGTGCAACGTACTGAGTCTCTGCAGAGTGCCTCTGATCTGCATGACCCGCTCCTCTTCTTGGGGGTCAGACCCTGAAGCGTCCTGGGAAGCAAGTCACTGAGGCCCGGAGCCCAGGGCTATTTAAAGAGTCCACTGAGGGTTTATCAAGCACCTACTGTGTGTTCCTCTTCATTGGGCACCGAGGGTTTCTTTCGGATTGTTGTGCAACTTTACGGCAGCTTATCTGTGTCTTCCCCACTGGTCTGTGGATTCCTCTGGAGGAAAGGATGCTCTTACACCTGACTTTCCCGAGGACGGGGCTGAGCACCCAGTAAGTGACACTTGATGACAGATGGCCTGACTTGGTGCCCAGCATGGGGCAGACATGTGGCAGGAGTGTGATAGCTGCGTTGTGGGCAAGTGAATTGTCTGTGTGCCCGGCACTGAGTCAGAGATTAGTGATCCCCTCAGGAGACCTGATGCTCCCATGAGAGAGGAAAAGGGGAAAGGCAGGGCCGTCTTCAGCCAGGTGATGTGCCCGGAGCCCTAGCCCCTTGGGTAAAGCGCTGCCTCCAGCCCCACAGCTTCAACCCTCAGCTCCAAGCTGACAGCAAGCTGGCCAGGTTCCATCCGAAGTCCCCAGGAGGATAGGCAGGTGCTGCGGGAGCAAACGATTCCACAGAGGAAAGAGGCCCCGTTGTTTCCAGGTCCTCGTGGGGCTGGCCTGCTGGCTTCCTGGTCCCCCAGCCATTGTGACTTCAGTCCCAAGATGCTCTGTTTCCCTTCGTGGGCTCTGTGTGCCCCTCTCCCTCCCTCCTGGAGTCCAGCTGGCCAGCTGTTGCAGCCAATTTCACCACCTCCTGGAAGCAAGCGTACTGGGCACGGATGGAAACCAGTTTGGCTGTGCTGGAACTGTTAAAAACAGGAAACTTTAAGCAGAACTATTTCCTTTGGGCCTAGCTAACCCAAATCAGGTTGTCTTGGGATGACTCCAGATTTTGAAGTCAGTGTTGCCACTGAGATCAAAGAAATTGAAGAGAAGAAAAATCTTTTCACTAGGCCAGGAATCACAGGACTGGCCTTTGCTGTCTGGAGAAGGCACTCACCTGTCTGGTGTGATTTTTAACAGTGCTGAAAATCTCTCCTTATGTCCCCCAAATAGGTCACCACTTGCCAAAACATGTTGATTTTCCCAGCATTGGTAAGTCACTTCAGTCATGTCTGACTCTCTGCAGCCCCACNATAATGTCTGTGAAGCACAGGCCCAGCCACACTGGGGAGCCCCGGACAGATAACCATCTCCCCTCAGAACCCACGAATTCTCACCTTCCCTGCTATCTCTGCAAGTCTCGAGGTCACGAAACTTTTTTCCTCCTCAGAGTTCATCTTCTTCAGAATACCATTTCCTGTTAGTCCAGACCAGAAGGAGGAGGCCTGGGGCTTCTGCCAACACAGATCTAACAGATAGATAGTCAGTCCTTTCTCGTCCGCCAGTTTTGTAAGGGAACTGGGCGGGGGGCCGCGCCCCTCTGCGCCCACCGCCCCCACCCGGCCGTGGCGCCGTCGGGAGCCGCGTCCGAGGTGGTGAGCAGAGCGGGGCGGCAGGGGGAGTTCTCTCATGCTTGGTTTCCAGTTTTCCCGAGTGAGCCGAGTACCTTGGAGCAGGGTGGACTCTGCCATCCTGTTATGCAGTGGCTATTCTGGGAAGGAAACCCAGAACAGAGGGAATCCAGTGTGAGGCGGGGAGGCCAGAGCGCCATGTGCTATTCTGGGCCCGGGAGCACAGGAAGGATATGGGGGGAAGACTTTCAGAAAATAGGATGACAGCGAAGTGGGTCCAGGGCTTGGAGGGCTAACCCTGGCCTGAAAATCTAAAGCATCTCAGTAAAGAGCAGACAGGAGGGAGAGAACCCAGGGTGAGACCTTGCTCCCAAAATACTTTGGAAGAAGCAGTGCAAGGCGATGGCGGGCGTGGTGTCATAGATGCTGCAGAGAAAGGGAACCATGGACTGAAGTGCAAGGCCTGGAGATGCCATCGCAGGGCATGGGTGTACCTGTGTCCTTTAAAGAAGCATGTCCTCTAGGACAGGTGAGGGCAGTGTCTGCCGTGTTGGAATCATCTTTCTATCTGCACAGAACAGGGAGTGGAGGACTTAAGGACTAAACGGAGACCCCTTCCCCATACCCAGAAGCATCTCGTCTTCCCTGTTCCAGTACTTGAAATTCCACTCTGAGACACAAAATGAAATTCCACTTTTAGACACTGATTTCTCTGGGTTCATCACTACTTCCTTTCACCACCATCACCCCTGTTCCTCCACCAACAGGGGTCCCCAAAAGGAGTAATACATTAATCCTGAGACAGCTCTGATTGAATTTGGGCTTGGAGGATGTTTCTGCTCATTTCACAGATGATTAGAAGTGAGGCACAGAAAAGTTAACTTGGCTGCAAAGGCCACATTTAGCATCTGGAGTTCAAGTCCTTTTGAATCCAGTGGAACAGGGCCTTGGGTTGGTTTCCAGGCTCTTCGTGCATAGCCACCCCCCAGTGGTTCAGGATTGGCTTGGACAGGACATGTGTCAGAGGCTCTGAGCCTGTCTGCCTGCAAGTGTGCTGGCGAGAGCCCCCTGTGGGCCAGACACACCTGAGGAGATGGGACCAGAGTGGCCACAGCAAGACCTCACATATCCCTGCCCAGGGCCTGTTGCAAGTTGTGGACACAAAGTGCCTGCCCTCTGGCTGGGCTTTTCCCGGGACCCACTGGAGCACTCAGCATGTTGGCTCTGGTCCTGTCGGTCCAGAGGAAAGAAATGACAGAAAAGGATAAAAAGTGTCCACATTTGGTCATCTGATCCGGGTGTCCTTGAAGGAGCAGTTCTCATAAAACATGCCTCACCCGGGGGAGGAGGTGACAGATGGCTTTCTGTGCCCCTTCTTCCACATTGCTGCCATGCCCTCTTTAGACCAGTTATTGGCATTGTTTTTAAGAATTGAATGCAAGACAATCTTAATCATTTTTTGCTTGTTTAAAACATGCACCGCAACAAAAAGATGTACGGGATTTGTGGGCAGTTAGACCTGCCCTAGAACCTCAGTCAGGCTGCCTTTCTTCTCTGCAGCCTTGTGAAAACCTCCTTACCTCCCTTCCAGCTCACTTTCTCAGCTGCACAAAGCGGCTGCCAGTACTCACTTGCGGTGCTGAGCAAGGATGTTGGATATAAAAATCCTTATCCTCTTGCTGCCATGTATTAGGCTCTCAATAAGTTACAGCCTAGAGATAAAACCAACTATGATCAAGAAAATAGATTTATAAGTATAGGCTTTGGGGGGAAAATGATGTAAATGAAAACCCAGTATAAACCCTTACTGTCCTCTTACTACCTTCTAGCAATCTCTAGCTAAATGCAGAGTTGCCAAGCCTTCCTAAGTCAAAATAAACCACAGATTCATGATGGAAGCATTTCTAACAAAGGTGAGCGTCGATGTTGGCTCCCTTTATGATAGGAAATAGCTGGTTGCATACCTCAGAGTTCAAAAGGCTAAAAAAGACCAGGTTTTGCTTTAGAGAAGTTTCTTCTTTACTTAGTAACATGGTTCCCTTTGATTTTCACAGTAGGCTGTTCTGTGTGGGAATGTTGGAGAGGAAACCTCAGCGCTGAGAAATTCAGGCTGGGAGTCTCGGCGGCCGATTGAGATTTGTATCACAGGAAGCAAACTGAAACAATAGCTTTATGATATTAGCTTCCACGCTGGGCTGAGAACAGAACACATTCTGACGGGAACATCAGTGGAAATGCCACTTGATTGTCTTAAATCCTCTTTCAAGAGGAGCCCCACAAACTGTACTCAGATGAGGGTCACTCCTGCATTTGAAGGGCCTTCAACAGCAGTAAACATGCAAAATTGGCTTTTTACTATGAAATTGATTTTTGGCTCCCCGCACACACACTCGTGGGGGGAAAATCAAATTCATTTGACACAAGAGCTAGAGATCAATGGGAAGCAAGATTTCTAAGACAAATGTCAGGTTTATGATTAATTCATTGGCACTTGCTTAGTGAAGACATTGCTCTTAATAAGAGATGATGATTTCCTCCTCTAGACTGGGAAACGCATTAAAATGTGGGACAAGTGATTTTAGCTTTTTACCGTGACCTTTTCGTGCAGTGAGAGCAGAGGTAAAATTGGGAGGCAGCTACGGTTTCTGGTGTCTTCTTATGCCCCTCTTTCAGACTTATTTTCCCAGGCTTTCACCCCTACTTTCTTTCTGTCTCACCCTCTTGTCCGACCCACCCTCCAAACCAAGGCCTCTTTCTGTCCTGTTGGAGAAAAGCCGAAAGGTTGATTCATGCTGAGATCTTGATCTCTTAGAGCCCCTGGTGTATAGTCTCTTCTAGAAATACTTTGTTCAGATCGTTCCCTTAGCTCAAATTTGATAAGTCTGGCCCGTCAGCAGGTGTTTGCTGCCCCAGCCCTGTGCCATATGTCATGAGGGGTCATATAGAGAGGTAAGACAGGACAGTAAGTCATGGACAGGAGAAAGAAATACATTTCTAATGGTGGACTTTCAAGGCCCTTTGGGAGGCCCACAGGTCAGATAAAACGCAGTGCCCTCTGCCAAAGATGCGAGGGTAACCCCAGCCTACTACCTGGTGATGGTGGCATTTAAAGGTGGGGCTGATGGCCAGATAAGCCATTCAGAAATAGTTTCCTCATGGCTTGACTGGGCTGCTTTGCAGTCAGCACATCCAGGGCCCAGTGGTGTCATGGGCCGCTGAGCCCAGCAGAGCCCGAGGAGAAGAATCAGTGTAAAAGGGAAGCCCATTCGATGATAACTACGGGGTCACTGCCCGCCAAGCACATATGCCCCAGGAGGATCACATCAGAGTGGTTTGGAGACCAGGCAGAACACTCGGAACTTCTCAGAGTAGGAACAGAGGGAAAATAACCTTGGCACCCTGTGCAGCAGCTCCTGTGATGGCCTGCCTGGCCCCAGGGGCCCGGTCAGGAGCGTTTGCCCCACCACTGCCTGCTCACCCCAGATGCCCAGCTCCTGCTGCCCCCCCACCCCAGGTCCAACCCCACCCAGGCGGTGCTGCCTGAAGGAAATGCGCGGTGCTCCGGAAAAAGTGCTCCGAAACCTCAGCCCGCGCATATCCTGGCTGTGGGGAGTCATCAAAGCCTGTTTACCGGGGCTATTTTTAGCTTGAAAGAATCTTGTTGTGCTCTCGGGTGCAACGTACTGAGTCTCTGCAGAGTGCCTCTGATCTGCATGACCCGCTCCTCTTCTTGGGGGTCAGACCCTGAAGCGTCCTGGGAAGCAAGTCACTGAGGCCCGGAGCCCAGGGCTATTTAAAGAGTCCACTGAGGGTTTATCAAGCACCTACTGTGTGTTCCTCTTCATTGGGCACCGAGGGTTTCTTTCGGATTGTTGTGCAACTTTACGGCAGCTTATCTGTGTCTTCCCCACTGGTCTGTGGATTCCTCTGGAGGAAAGGATGCTCTTACACCTGACTTTCCCGAGGACGGGGCTGAGCACCCAGTAAGTGACACTTGCTGACAGATGGCCTGACTTGGTGCCCAGCATGGGGCAGACATGTGGCAGGAGTGTGATAGCTGCGTTGTGGGCAAGTGAATTGTCTGTGTGCCCGGCACTGAGTCAGAGATTAGTGATCCCCTCAGGAGACCTGATGCTCCCATGAGAGAGGAAAAGGGGAAAGGCAGGGCCGTCTTCAGCCAGGTGATGTGCCCGGAGCCCTAGCCCCTTGGGTAAAGCGCTGCCTCCAGCCCCACAGCTTCAACCCTCAGCTCCAAGCTGACAGCAAGCTGGCCAGGTTCCATCCGAAGTCCCCAGGAGGATAGGCAGGTGCTGCGGGAGCAAACGATTCCACAGAGGAAAGAGGCCCCGTTGTTTCCAGGTCCTCGTGGGGCTGGCCTGCTGGCTTCCTGGTCCCCCAGCCATTGTGACTTCAGTCCCAAGATGCTCTGTTTCCCTTCGTGGGCTCTGTGTGCCCCTCTCCCTCCCTCCTGGAGTCCAGCTGGCCAGCTGTTGCAGCCAATTTCACCACCTCCTGGAAGCAAGCGTACTGGGCACGGATGGAAACCAGTTTGGCTGTGCTGGAACTGTTAAAAACAGGAAACTTTAAGCAGAACTATTTCCTTTGGGCCTAGCTAACCCAAATCAGGTTGTCTTGGGATGACTCCAGATTTTGAAGTCAGTGTTGCCACTGAGATCAAAGAAATTGAAGAGAAGAAAAATCTTTTCACTAGGCCAGGAATCACAGGACTGGCCTTTGCTGTCTGGAGAAGGCACTCACCTGTCTGGTGTGATTTTTAACAGTGCTGAAAATCTCTCCTTATATCCCCCAAATAGGT
Organism: Neotragus pygmaeus; assembly: GCA_006410875.1. Lineage (NCBI taxonomy): Eukaryota > Metazoa > Chordata > Mammalia > Artiodactyla > Bovidae > Neotragus > Neotragus pygmaeus. The sequence continues at coordinate 99,270 of SJYV01004903.1, forward strand.
CACCACTTGCCAAAACATGTTGATTTTCCCAGCATTGGTAAGTCACTTCAGTCATGTCTGACTCTCTGCAGCCCCACAGACGGCAGCCCACCAGGCTCCCCAGTCCCTGGGATTCTCCAAGCAAGAACACTGGAGTGGGTTTCCATTTACTTCTCCAATGCCATTTACATCTCCAAAGTGAAAAGTGAAAGTGAAGTCGCTCAGTGTGTCCGACTCTTAGCAACCCCATAGACTGCACCCTACCAGGCTCCTCCATCCATGGGATTTTCCAGGCAGGAGTACTAGAGTGTGGTGCCATTGCCTTCTCCATTTCCCAGCATTAGGGTGGCTTATAGGACTTTAAGTTAAGGCAGTGATGGTCTCTACCTGTGGTCACCAGCATTCACATCATATGAGAATTTGTTAGAAATGCAGATTCTCAGCCCCCAACCTGCATGTGCGCATGCTCACTCAGTCGTGTATGACTCTGTGACCCCATTGACTGTAGCCCACTGGGCTCCTTTGTCCATGGGATTTCCCAGGCAAGAATGGGTTGCCATTTCCTCCTTCAGGGGATCTTCCCAACTCAGGGACTGAACCTGTGTCTACTGCATTGGCAGGTGGATTCTTAACCACTGAGCCACCCGGGAAGCCCTGCCCCCAACCTGAGACCTACTGAGTCAGGAACGCTGGGCACAGGGCCCATCCAGGGCTGGCTCTGTGACTCTGTGTGACTCTGCAGTCCCATGGGGACTTCCACCATTAGAAGGGCCCTGGGCATGGCTTGATGTTTCAGTGAGAGATCGCACATTTTTACTTTGCTCTGGTCTCAGAAATCCTTGTTTTAGCAAGTCCTCCAGTGGTCCTGGTGCTTGCTTCACCTTGAAAGCACTAGGTAATGTCATGGTCTCTTCTGAAGCCCCTGTTTAAATTTAGATGTTAACCAGGAGTGTGAATGTAGGCCACGGCACCACCCACACCTAGAACTCTGGTTCATTATCATCAGTTCCGCTAACCAGTTGGTTGGCAGGGACCCTAAGCAGGGATCAGGTGTGGGCATGTGTATGGTAAAAAGGCCATTCCCAGTCTCCCATCCCATAGGCTAGCTGCCTGAATCAGGGTATGAAGAGGAAAGAATTTCCCTCATTTTGTTCTACCGTTTTAGCAAAACAGAGGGCAGTCACTAGGATAAACACTCTGCATGGCCCAGCTCTTGGCTCTGAAGGGTGGCCTGTCCCTGGACAGCATCAGTGACCCCGGCCCATTCACTGATGCTGTGTCCTGAAGGTGGCCAGTCCCCAGGGATGCCACTGAAGCCCCTTGGTAGGAACATCTCCTAATTTGGATTTGTTCTTCTGGAGGAATAACAGTGTATGGCCCAGAGCTTAAATTTAGGGGCTCAAGGGAAAAGAGAACCAAATAAATCCAGTGCCCTTGGAGGAGGGCCCTTGAACCTTATTGCACAGCATCCACATGTCTCTTGCCAAGTGGCCCATAAATTCAACTGCATTTTACATTCCCTCCAATAGTCTCAGTTCGAATGACTTCTTTTTTAGTTAAGTGAATATTAACTTTCATAAGTGACACGTTATTCTCTGATCCTCTTGTTCTGTGAATTAAGGTAAGCATACCTGGCTTGATGTTTGTAGTGGATGAATACAAGTTTTTATAAGTAAATGTATGTTTGGAGTTAAATAACGAGCTAGGAGAAGCAGGGCTGAACTAAAGTCTGTGGTCTGAGCAATAACAACCAAGGGTCTGGGGCCTGAGAGCTTTATTCGCTGGGGCCAGAGCTGAGGCTACATTTTGCAGACAGCAGAGGTCTACTTGATAGGCCAGGGCCCCCCGGAGTGGTTGGGGAGTGGATGCCTTCCTCGATTGCCCCTAGCAACCACCTCCACAGCCTGCTACTAACACAGCAGCCTCCTCCTGTGGCTTCACACCTCTGATCCTCACTCTCTTCAAATCATCTCGCATGCCATTGCCGGACGAATCTCCCCAAAGCAATGGTCTGAGGTGCCGTTCCTCCAGGCCGCTGGACTCATGAGCCCAGTCGATGAGCCTGGGGCACAGACCCTCTTTCTTCCGCCGGGTGGACTTGTTCTCATCCCTGCAGAGTTCCTTCCAGGCTCTGCCTCCTCCATGCTTTCCAGCGTCTGCCCAAGCCAGTAGGCCCAGAAAGCCCTACTTTCATTTAACAGAGTGAGATACTTGCTTTTTATGAGTTTCTTCAAATGCCTTTCTTTGAACAGTTGTCTCTGACCACCTCAAAGCAACCCCCTCTTCCTGTGAACCCTTCAGCACTGACTGTCTATATTCCTCTTGGGCACCCACCTCTGTCACCCTGAATTTTTTACTTAGATTTATGGCTTAGTGTACCACCTAGCCCCGATTTGGGTTCTGAGCAATTGGAAGACAGTGACAGTGTTGTAGAAGGAGCCAGAGAGGGAGAGAATTCATGCTAGTCGGTATGTTTTAGGCATTCTCCATACTTATCTAATCCTTACAAGAGATGGGCATTATCATCTCCATTTAGCTGACGAGGAAACTGATACTCAAAGAGGTTTTCACTTACTCTTTGTCATGTCAGTTAGAGCCATAACCTAATAGGAGGAATAGAGTCAGTGGTTATTTGACTCCAAAGCCGATGAATGGTTAGGAGTGTGGCTTCTGGATTCATCTGCCTGAGTCCACAACCTTTATAACCGTGGGCAAATGACTTAATCTCTCTGGGCCTCATCTGTAAGATAAGACAAAAAAAAAAAAAAAAAAAGGACCTACTCCACTGGTGTTTTGAAGATTACATAGCGTTCTCAGTGATAGGCTGATATGCTGTCGTTGCTCAGCATCCATTAGGGAAAACGACCATTCCGACTACTCCTGTAACTGCCTTGACATCAGTGACCCCACTGCCGCCAGTACCACGGGTACAGTGCCGCAACTGTACTGCCTGTGAAGCCCCCAGCAGGGTGTCCTCCGTGCTCATCAGATGCCTGCTCCTTGGGCATGTGACGGACACTGAGGTGATTGGCAGTGTGTGTTTGCAGAAAAATCCATCTGATGCCTTTGAGCCATCCCTGGAAGACATCCGTGCACACCAGTCACATCTGCTTTAACCCCACACTGATGCAAACTGTTCATCCCCACCCCCGTCTTTCCAGTTTGCTCTGAAAATGAATCTGAAGCCGATGCTGACCAGCAGATGGACAACTTGTATCTGAAAGCCTTGGAGGGTTTCATTGCCGTCGTGACCCAAGATGGTGACATGATCTTTCTGTCGGAGAACATCAGCAAGTTCATGGGACTCACACAGGTGACACCCTCCTCGGGCTCCTTCAAAAAGGGAAAATGTTTCCATTTATGGGTAGAAATTAGTGGAAGATTCTGACCACCTCCCTCCCGACCTTTCCCTGCATGCACCCACCCTCCTCCTCTCTGAGCTTAAGCCTCAAACCTTAGAAATAACTTAGAGCCCCTGGCACTGGACTAGCATTGCCAATGGCCATCCTGGCAAATAGCCCTGCCAACTGGATTGCAGGCCCACCCTTGTCAGTCATGTCTGTCATGACCTCTGTTACACCTGTGTGTCTGTGGATCTGCCCAATGGAATATGAGAAGGTCTGACTCAGCCTCCTCCCTCTCTCCAAACCTGAAAGGGGACCCAGCTTCCTCTTGGAGACTTCTTCAGTGTCAGGAATAATGAGCCCAACCTTGTTTCTTGAAATAGGTAGAGTTAACAGGACACAGTATCTTTGACTTCACTCATCCCTGTGACCATGAGGAGATCCGTGAGAACTTGAGTCTCAAAAATGGTAAGGTATTTTTAGGTGTGTTTCTTTCCTACTTAACACCACGTGGGGAAGGGACCTGCCTCCCCTTTGTGTACTGATGTAGGATGGATAAATCACGGCCATCGTGATCCAGAAAAAACAGACACCCATGGAAAATCCAGCAGGACTTTGGAGATGAGATCAAGGGCCCTGAAAGGACTCACTACTCAGAATTATCTTTTGCTGGCCCTTGTGGTGCCTGAGATCACACTCCTAGGGCACTCCTGTGGGTTAGGATACCATCTCTAGGAGGTTTCATCACCTGAGTGTCCAGCGTCTTTTCCGAATGACACCATCCAAACCAATCAGCTTGTCTGTGCCAGAATGTTCATGGGAACTGTTGCAGCTGTCCATGTGATGGTTGTGTAATGGACTGCCCAAACATACTGGGTTAAACAGTTCTTTTATTGTCTCTCATGATTCGGTGGGTTCTGTGGGTGGTCATGCTCCACGTGATGTCAGGGGGCTCAACTCGATAGGATAAGCAGAGGGCTCACCCACACCTCTGGGACTTGTGGCGTAGCTGGAGGCTGGAGCTCTCTCTCACTCCATAAGGTACTGGAGCCTCTTCCTCTCCACATGGTCTCTCCAGGGTAGCCAGACTTCTTATACTTATATTCTTAGCTCCCTTTGGGGACCTCAGGACTCCCCAAAAGTGAAAAAGTAGAAGCTGCCATGCCCTCTGAAGGCTTAGTCCTGAAACTGGTACAGCACCACTCTCTGGTTAAAGTGAGTTACAGACCTGGCCCATTCACTGTGGGAGGGGCTGCACCAGGCCCTGAACACTGTACGGCGTGGCTCACCGGGACCACCTCTAGAGACTAGCTACTACTGCAGCCAGGGAAGGAGTCTGGTCCCCGGGTGATGAAAAATGGAACAGGC
>SJYV01004903.1:111815-127492 GCA_006410875.1 Neotragus pygmaeus
GCGGCTGGTCTCCAGGTCTTGCACTGCACGGGCCAGGTGAAGGTCTACAACAACTGCCCACCTCACAGCAGTCTCTGCGGCTGCAAGGAGCCGCTGCTGTCCTGCCTCATCATCATGTGCGAGCCGATCCAGCACCCGTCCCACATGGACATCCCACTGGACAGCAAGACCTTCCTGAGCCGCCACAGTATGGACATGAAGTTCACCTACTGCGACGACAGGTGGGGCCGGCGGGGAGCGTGTGTGCACATGCGTGTGTGGTTGTGCCCGTGGTCAGGAGGCGGGGCCGCGGCAGACATGTTGTATTGGTGCGGGCAGGTCACGGTTTCATCCCACCAGTGCTGCCGAGGGTCGTACTGGACTGTGCCCTGTTGTCAGCCCAGAGCTGTTCTAGAGTGCAGCTGTCGTCATGGTGGATGGAGTTAGTGTGTACATCTTCCTCCACACGTGTGTGTGTGGAACATTCTCTTGTGGGAGATTGTAGTGGTGAGGAGCCTTAATGCAGTGAGATGGCCTAAGCTCCCATCCAATAGGAAGTGTTCAGTGTTAGCTGTGATCCCCACCCTAAATTATTTATTTATTAAAGTAGTTGAGAGTACCCAAGGCCACACATATAATCCATGTCATTCTAGTTTTACCTCGAGGTAAAGATCGAAACAGGTAGGGAAAAGGTTTGAGTTGTCGTGGGAGGGGCAGGAAGAACAGCTCTGACTCCTCCCCACTGCCTGGCCTCTGCCTTCCCCTCTCTGCCTGGACATTGGAAACATGGGTGGATCAGGAGGTGGAAGAAGCAAGGATGCCATGGGCAATGGCTGCCATCAGGGAGGGAGGGACAGGCCAGGGGCTGGGCTGGGCAAGGCAGGCCCGGCTCAAGGAGATGCCACTGCCGCCCGCCATCTAGTGCATGATGGGATGTGCCCTTGGGGATCTCCTTACCTGACTCCAGCTTTCAGCAGTGTCCAGAATCACCACGTTTGTCCAGAGTCAGTTCTTGGAGCAGCTCTGTGTTGCTCCAGCCATTCCACTCTCACCTTCTAGCTTTCTCCAGAAACCCTGAGATCATGGCTTCCCCTTCTATAAAATCCACACTTACCCCGACCTGTTTCACAGAATCACTGTAAGATGCGTGATGGCATGGAAGTGCTTTGAAAAGCAGAAACCCCCCTAACTGATGAGAGGCTTTTTGTTCCTGCTGCCGTCTTGCTCCCTGTCCTTGTCCTCCCCTGAAGCTTGTCTCCCTGCTAAACTCAAGGGGCCAAAACCACTTCTGGAGATATGCAGAAACTGGGGCCCTGAAAGGACAGCCTACCAGCAAGAAACTGCCTCACCTTCCCAGCCAGCAGGAAGCCACAGACCCCAGGAGGGAGCTCCTGCTCAGCAACCGTGAGGCCCACCCACCTTTCTCTCCTCTGCTGGATGTCCCAGGGGTGCAGGTTTCTTCCTGGATGGGGCTCTACTTTCCAAGCTCTGCTGAGTCTGTCTCCACTGATTCTGGACCGACCTGGTGTTTGCTGCTACCTCTCCTTAGAACTGGACTCCAGGACAGATTTAAGAGCTCTGCTGAAAGTGCCCTTGACTCATTCCTGTCCCCTAGTTCTGACCATCATAGTGCTGGATTCAAGGCTGTTGCAGGCAATGCGTGGTTCGAGATGTAGAAAGAAGTGCTCTAACCTCATAGGGAGAAAATATCGCATATGAGGACTGTGTCCTGGCACTCTGGCACAGCCAGCAGTTATTATGGTTATTCATGTTGTCATAATTGTGATATGAGGATAATTAGAGAGAAAGACTATTGCAAAGGCAGGCACCCAAGAAATCCATGCTGTGTAAGGTTATTTATCAGATGAAGTCTTTGTATTCAAAGGACCATTCTGGGCAGAAGATACAGTTTTGTAATGCACACAGCCCTAGGGTGACCCCAGAAGCACTGGGAAAACCCTACTGTCCTATTACTTCTCATCCCTCGATAACAGGAAAGAAGAAATTTTTAAGTGTTAAGACTTTGATCCTTGTTAAAGGGAAGGGAAAATTCCTCTGGAAAGAGTAATTTGAAGTTATTCCTCACTCTTTACCATGTTTTGAATGAATTTCAGGTCATTTCCTGAAAGCGTCTAATCTTTGGGTGAAAGGAAGAAGGGCAATAACATGAGGAATTGGGGGAATAAGAGTGTGGAAGACCCTCCTCCCAGAAAGGAGTGGGACCCTGCACTGACTTCTTAGTTTGCTTCAGGTCTGGTAGGCAGAGTTGATCCTGACTTGAAGGAACCTGTGATTTAGGGCTTTCTGACTCAGAGTGTGGAGGGGGATATTACTTGTAAGGTTTGCTGGATATAGTGCACTTTCAGCAAAATCTTGTTTTTCAAAAACCTAATTACATGGCCCAAACTCTGAATTCAATGGTGCTGGAGAGATGGATGTAGAGGCATTTAAAGACACAGAAGGCTGTGCCACACAGAAGTTGTGTTTAACGGATTAGGAGATTAGTTCACAAGGGCATAGACATGGCTTAGACAGTTTATAAAGTGACTATTTTAAGTCCTTAACACCTATGTGTTACTTCTCAATTGCTTTGATGAGGACTAGGATTTTTTGGTTTTGGTATCTTATCTTGTTTTTACTTTTTGTATGGGGATGGGGAAAGGTATACACACACTCATGTTTGCTTTCTCACAGGTACGCGCGCGCGCACGCGCATGCACACACACACACACACACACACAACTCTTCCAAGATCAGTGCTTCAAAAACCAGCACTTACGTATCATAGTAGGGGGACCATTTTATTTTAATCAGGGAATTCACTAGATTTAATGACATCTGGCACACATAAGAGGCTGTGATTTCCCACAAAGAGATTCTTTTTCCAGTGGGAAAGTTAGAAAGAATCTGGTGAAAATATAAGGCAATTAGAACCCACAAAATCACTTTTGAGGTTGTTTGGTACTTTTTCTTAGTTGTATTGAGACTACAGACATAATCAAACAAACAAAAAAAGGATCATGGAGAAAAAGAGAAGGGAGAAGAAAGGAAGCAGGGAGGTGAGAAGTAAAATAGAAACAAGAGTAATCGTATATTTAACTCTCAGGTTTCCAAAATCAGTTGAACCAGAAGCAACTTGTCCTGAAAGATCTGAAATTGAATAAAGGCATGCAGATGGTTCAAAATGCATTCATCCTGCTCCTCTTAATAAAGAGTCAAGACCATACCAAGGCCTGTATTATCTGAAACAGCGAATATTGTTGGAAGAGAATTCTATAACAGTTTATGTCAGTCACATTTATTTGTATATACAATCAATTGCGCTCAATGGAGGCAATAAAACTGAGCAGAAAGTTTAAAGAGAATATCCTGATTATCAGTATAATGAACTTGTCTCCATTCACAATTCAAGTAGTTTCCTAAAATGAGCAGCCAATTAATGAAGTGTTATTTATTGAACATCTACTATGTATCTAACTCAGTGCCATAGACCGATTCTATCAAAGAAGGAAAGAGATGATTCTTGATCTCCGAGGGTCTGGAGTTGGAAACATGAGAAACTTAATGAACCATTCACCCAAAAGGAAGACAAAAGTTGTTCCCACGTAATTTATCTTCAAGATGGGGTAGTTCTTAAATTCACGTGGAGGCGCCATCTAGTGGAAAAAGAAAATAACTGAAAGAAGCCAAGTCATCAGGGAGAGCAGGGCAATTCTGTAACACACAAAATCCCGCTGTGGCTTTGTTTGTTTTATGAGTCTTTTTGTATCTTAGAAATAAATTATAAAAGCAAAATATGTGGATAAGAGAAGAATCCGGGGGGTAGTTATAACAGTAAAATTTTCAGATTAACAATGAGGGTCATGTAATTTTTAAAAATAATCTGAGGGCAACCCCTTTTTGTCACTGAATTAGGGCAACGTAGGATGTAATGATATCAGAAGTTACAGTTTAGTGAATTAAGATGCCTACATTTCAAATTCTGTGGGTCAGATTTATGATTAACTCTTTTTCTACGATGAAGTTGGGAATGCTAATGATGATAAAAGTGAGGGATAGTTGAGAATCTTTTAAGAGACTGTCAGTAAAATTAGAGCCATGAGATGTAAAACACACAAACATCAAAACACCTTAAAAGTGATAGTATTAATGCCCAAGAAGAAAATAGACTGACTTTGGGCAAATTAATAATAAAAGATTACATACTTTCATTGCATACGTAGATACATTTAACAAATTATTTTAGTTCTGTTTTTTTAGAGGATAGGTAGCATCTTTAAATGCAAAGTGATATGTAGCATCTTTAAGTGCAAAGTGATTTTTTAGCTTAATATGTTACATATCATTTTTAGTTTCATAGTCTGTTCTAAATATTTTTGCAAACATATTAGTCTTTCTCTACCGATCTTATGTGGCAGGGTATATATAATGTGTTTTTGAAGTCCCTGAGATTAGAAGACACTTGAAATGTTCTCCTTGTGCATCTATGTCTCTTCCAAACAATGTTCTGAAATCAGTCCTAAGAAAGACTGAGCATGTTTATGAGAAATGCTTGTATATCATCCTGTCTGATCTGTTCAAAATATTCCTTGGATTAAGCAGCTTTTTGGAATTGGTTTCAAGTGTGATAGACCTCACAACTCAAAAATTATTCATCTGCGTGATTTGCCTCTCTCTTGCTACAATTCAAGGCAACTTTCCCCTTCCTGCTTGTGGGTTTCAAGGTAATACAAGGCAGTTGCGGCATTTGGTGGCACTGCCGTCTATGGGGTCACACAGAGTTGGACACGACTGAAGCANATATATATATATATATATTTTTTTTTTTAATTGAGCCTCTACCTAAAGGACCTAAAGTTGCTGAATAGTGTTCCCAGGGCCCCTTCTTATTTTGTATCTGAGGGATAGGCTGCCTTCATACAGTCCATTCAAGCAACCTAAAGTGTAGTTTTATGTTGTAGCAGAGGTAAGAGTCCTCTATGAAATCAACTTGTTTTTTTCTTTTTTGTTAAATATGAATAAAGGAATAAATATCACCAGGCATTTGACTTTTTTAAAAACACAGCATCACAAATGGAAAGGACAAGGTTATTTTAAAAACTAACCAAGTGAACTACTTGCCTCAATAAAAAAGAAAGGGTTTAGATATGTTTTATTATATATTCATAGAGATATGGGAAGATATTACATCCATGAAACAGGCTGGTATGAAAAATGAGAAAATATATATTAAGATGTCTTATTGGCAAAATTAAAACTAGATAAGACAGACAAAGATCAGGACTGGAGAAAGGGATACAGAGAAGAATAACATGACAAAAAAGCAAGAGCTATGGAGGACAAATGTCTATACAATAGAACTTCAGGAAGAGAGAATGGGAGAAACGGATGAGAGGTAAATAATAAAGGAGGAATTAGAAGACCATTTTTCAGAGTTGGAGAAATAGGTGGGCCCACTGAAAGGGCCCATGGAGAGTAAGCAGAATAAATGAAAACAGTGGGATAAATTAAGAGGTCCCCAAATTATAGGACACTGGTAAAGTTAAAGAACACCACAGAAGAAAGTTTCCTTAGGATTTCCAAAGTTAGCAAAGGGAAACTTACCTATTCATACAAGCTCAGTTCGGTTCAGTCACTCAGTTATGTACAACTCTTTGCGACCCCATGGACTGCAGCACGCCAGGCCTCCCTGTCCATCACCACCTCCTGGAGTTCACTCAAACTCATGTCCATTGAGTCGNCTACCCTCCTATGCACACTGTGTATATATCCACCCCACCTGTAACACATAACACTGACAGGATGCAAATTAATTATCTATTAACTGCAGAGCCAGCTGGATATTCACTTAACCATGTACTAAGGGAGGGAACCACAAGGCAAAAGTGTTGTTTAAAGCAAAGAAAATCTGGATTGAAATACATTAAAACAAATGACATTGAAATCTGTGGTAGTGAATAGTCTGGTTATTATTAAGGAAATGCGGTTTCAAAACGAAAAAATAAAAAAAAACACACACACATACGGAAACCAAAATGAGGTGAGCCCAGTGTTACTTTGGAGAGGCCATAGCCAGAGGAGCGAAGGAAAGAAAGCAGGCCTGAATAGAAGGATGGCTGTATTAGCAAAGGCATTCTTTCAAAAACAAATAGGTGGTTATGAAGTACTTAAAACTTTCATCCTCTCAAATAGTTTAAATACTCTTCTCACCGTCTTGTTTACATGATTAATTTACTGAGCAATTTCTGTGCCCGTGTAGGGAATGAGTAAAAACTGCAGCCAGACCTTGTCTGACTCCAGGCCCGGCGTGTGAAGCAGGGAGCTCGCTGCCCCGTTACTCGTGGGCGGCCGAGCTGGCTCAGGCCTGCGCTGAGTTTCTTCTGCCTACGAGGCCACACGGCCCTGACCCTGCTGCCGCGGCAGAGTCCATGTCTTCCTAGCACTCAGCCACGGCTGGTCCACGTGGAAAGGACCTCACAGCGTGAAGGGGAGCGAGCAATGAATGGCCAGTAACTGTCATTTTATGTTGTGAGCCAAACCCAACTCTGAAATCCAGAGAGCCTAGCCTTCTGACTCACATATTAACTTGGGGCGACACTAACTTCAGACTTCGACTGCCTTTCTTTCCCTCTCCATTTGCTTGTTTCTTTTTCTCTCTCTTCCTCCTGCCTCTGCCTCCTGTGGCTGCCTGTCAGTGTCTGTGTCTCTCTCCTGGCCTCATCCTCGATCCAGTTCTCTTCCTACTTTATTATTAAAAAGGAACCTCTGTGCTTTCGTACTTCTGAGGTCTGGTGAATTAGGCCCCTTTGCACGTCCCTCTTCTCTGCAAACAGAACAGCCATACTGAATTGACTTTTGAAATTTATGGGTGACCCCAAAATGACTTTTTCCCCCTCTCCAGAGAGTCAGGGACCCTTAATTAGGAAAAAAAAAAAAAAGTTCCCGTGCCTCTGGTGAAGAGAGCGGATGAAATTATGTTATCACAGCCCAGCTCTGGAGACTTCCCTGGGACAGAGGGAAATGAGCAGGCAGGGCCCTTGTGTGCTGCGGAGGCCGAGCCTATAAACAAACCGGGTTCGTTAGCCTCCCCACTGGCGTCGGCGTGCCTGCCGAAGGAGGGCAACGACCATTAGCTTTGAGTTGGGGTTTCCTGGTTTTGTGAAGTTCAACCACTCAAATGTTCTTCAATTGTGTTTGGGGTATGTGTATTTCCCAGTTTTTATAGTCATCTGTTTAAAGGCATGAAGAAGGAGACGTTAAATATTTATTTTAGTTGACAAGATAAATGAAGGCCGCTACTGGGAAGAGAGCTGGCAATCCTGAAACTGAGCCCTTGTTTGTCCACTTCCAAAACATGCCCATTGTGTCCTCTGGATGGATAGTGTACTAATTAGATCAGAAAATATTTTATTTGAGGTTGATTATAAACATTTACTTTGAGCGTTTTAAAGATTCTGATCTTGAAAGAAAGTGTAGTTCTTTACAGAGGAGAATCAGACTTTCCCAGAACAGCCTCATTTTTGAGGGTCTCTAGGAAATCTATGACTAGTGCAGGCACAGAAGTAGTTTTTCTGGCAAACTGATGAGTCAATCCATTGGCAGCACAGCCTACTGGTGCAATTCTGACTCCCAGGCTAAGCCTGAAAGACATGGAACCCATCAGAAAAGCTACTTGGGTGTAGGAAAGGAAGCACCAGCTCTGTTCAACCATCTCCTTGTTCTCCCTGAATCTCCACTCCGGCTAAAGTGCCATTGGCAGTCCCAGAGTTGGGCCGCTGAGGAACATGTCTGTTGCTGATGACTTCAAAGATCTCTCTGCTCAGGGCCAAGTGAGGGGACAGGTCTTCCCCATCTGGAACCAGTTGGCTGGTGCAAGTGAACTGCTGAAATCTCACCGGAGAAATCTCTGCTGGCCTAAGTCAGCTGAGACCCAAGCATCTCAGCTCTGCTGTGTTACTGATTGTTTGACAAAGCCTTTCACCCCCAAGTCTCACTTAGGCAGAGAATTTGCCTCTTCTCTGCCCACATCAACCCCAGACACACCTTAGGGAATGGAGGAAGGCTGGACCAAATACCATGAGTGCTGCGCTAAAGGCTGTGTGTGTGCACCATCGTGCACTAAGATAGGTGATTGTATGCTAGGAAGAAAAGTGGATTGTTAGTGCTCGGGATCCTTAGCAGTGCTGAGTTAAACAGGGCTCTGATTGTACCTTAGGACCCCAAAGAAAATCAGTCCATTGGTTGGCTACTCTGGCATTTACTGAGCACCCGTTGTCGCGGAGGCCAAAGGAGAATGTGGTTCCTGAATTCAGGGTTGGCAGCCTAGGATGTGGACAGAATACTACATAATCCCTTGTGACACTGTGTTCGCTGATTAGCCTTAAGAAGGGGGACTTGGAGACAGCTCGGTGAACAAGATGCAGTCTTGAACTGGCCCGGTCATCATCAGGGCTCAGAGAAAGAAGGCCCTGAGGCTCTGCAGCAAGCCTAGCTTTGCCAGCAATGGAAACTGGGAGGAAGGGGATATACCAGGGCAGGAGGCATGGCATGCTGCCGATCATCTGCAAATTAAACTGCTTGGAAGGTGGAGATAAGACTCTGGAGGAACTTGGAAGTTAGGCAGAGTTTATTTCCTCTCGATGTGGCTGGTGATAGGTAAGCTGGAGATGCTTATAGAGGGGAGTGACAAAACAGAAATAATATTCTAGGATGATTTAGTCTGACCTATGTAAAACCTGTATGGAGAGGGAGAGGGGAGTAGAGACAGGGGACCAAGGAGTCACAGCTTCTGCTTTCATGTCCAGCGTGGACAGATGACCAGGCCAGGCCCCAGAAGCCATGTGTTCCAAAACAGAGCTTGTAATGATGAGGAGATAGCATCGCTTCTAGCTCGTGATAGGCTAAGTAAACAAAACAGCAAGCCCATTAGAAAAAATGTAAGAGAACAAAGATTATGAGAAATATGTTTAGGTATGACGTGGGGAAGCAGCTTATCTGGTGGTTCTTGGGTAGGGCTTTGTTTATTTTAATGATTCCTGTGCAGAGCAGAGGGTTCTTAGAAAGGTACCTGATTCTTCATGATTCTTCACATCTGCCTTTTCTCTGCCCACTTCCCATCAAAAGCAGACACTGTACAGGGCCCAGCCAAGCCCTGTCATTTCAGAGCTGCCTATTTATCAGTGTTAATGAAGGGGCACATTTCTAGAGCTATGATTTTGTATTTGTTCCTCTCGGCACCTTATGCCCTCCCTCCTTTCCTTGAGGTAGGGAGGGACAAATTGGAGAACCCATAATGGCACCCCTGATGTCTAAGAGGTATCAGGTCACCAGGCAGGACCTGAGGGGTGAAGACTTGAACACTGACCAGCCTCTGCTGCCCGGGTTCCTCTTGCCCAATGCCTAAGTAGAAGTGAAATCACTCAGTCATGTCCAACTCTGTAGCCTACCAGGCTCCTCCATCCATGGGATTTTCCAGGCAAGAATACTGGAGTGGATTACTTCTCCAGGGGATCTTCCCAACCCAGGGATCGAACCTGGGTCTCCCGCATTGCAGGCAGACACTTTACCATCTGAGCCACCAGGGAAGCAAATGGTTAACACACATGGAAAGGCCACCTCTGGGCTTTTCTAACTTAGGATCACATAATTTTCACTTTTCATTTATAATGACTTCTAGAATAAGCTTGAATAATCAGGAGGTTCCCGTTTTTTATTCTTGCTCTGTCCCCAGACACTTGTGTAGACATCAGGTAAATTATCTACCATCTCTGCATCTCTGCTCACTTGTCTACAAAAACTAGGAGTTAGGGGGCTGATGAGAGCCCCTTCCAGTGGTCACTGGAGAATATGCATGTGTGCTTGTCTTGGGGTGAGAGTTAGGGAACCTTTAGATAGGTGCTTTTCCTTCTTCTCTAAACACAATTCAGGAAAGGCAGGAAGAGTGAGGTTCAGTAGACCCATAGTTGCAAGTTGATCACCATGTTTTTGTTTGTCTGGATGAATGGTATGACCAGGAAGTTTGAAGTAATGTTTCATTGAATGTGTGCATTTGACTTACATTCTGGATATAGGTCCTTGCACCCCATTCATATTCATATGATCTCCCCACCTTGCTTTTTTTTTTTTTTTTTTTCAATTTAGAATCACAGAACTGGTTGGTTACCACCCTGAAGAGCTGCTTGGCCGCTCAGCCTATGAGTTCTACCATGCGCTGGACTCAGAGAACATGACCAAAAGCCACCAGAACTGTAAGTTCCAGGAGTACCCCCATACATCTGTGGAATCTGGCCTTGAGAGAAATGTGACTGGTGAGAAGGAAGAAAATCCAGTGACTTTCATCACAGGGCCCCCCATCTTGTGTGGCAGACAAGACTCATTCCTCAGGGAAGTTAGAAAACCAAAATTGCCACCAGCCTATATGGCATGTTGATGCAAATAGGATAAGGGGACACACCAACACACCAAGGCAGATAGCCTAGAGAATGGAGGGTGGGCTGAATCTCATTCCCCGCTTACCACCTCCACTGGGCACATTTCTGCAGAAACTTATGGAACAGCTCCATAGAGCATGATCAACTTGGGTAATATGCTTTAGCTGCAAGTACATCCATTCAGAGAAGAGGGCTGGGACAGTTCAGGCAAAGAAAAGACAGGGCACTTTAGTTGAGCCTTGAAGGCTGGGGGAACATTGGGCTAAACAGAGGTGGAGGTTGTACAGTACCAGCTTACTAGATTAGTTGAGGTAAGCCATGGTTTTCCAAGAGCTTGCTTGCTGAATCAAGAGAACTCGATTGGATGAGAATGTCCAGACAATCCAATAACGGCATGCGGAAATTGTGCCTTGCAGCTTACAAAAAATAAAAATAAAAAACTGAATTATGAAAGGATTCCAGAGCAGGGTTGTCCAAAAGAACTTTTTGGAGTGGAAATGTTCTTCCTCTGCAGAGTCATGGGTGACCTTCGCTGTATTTGAAATATGTGTAATGCAACTGAATTTTTAAATTATAGTTTTAATTAAGTAGCCACACTTGGCTTATGGCTACCATATTAGACAGAGCTGTTCTACTGAATTTCAGTTGACTTTAATCCCAATTAAGCCTTCTCATTTGTAAATGATCCAAGACAATTTTCTTGAATCCATACAGCCCATAAACATGCAAGAACGATGGGTCTACAACCCTGTTCTTGGCCTGTGCTGTGCTCTGCTTAGTCACTCAGTCATGTCCATGCGATGCCATGGACTGTAGCCCTCCAGGCTCCGCTGTCCATGGGGATTCTCCAGGCAAGAATACTGGAGTGGGCTGCCATGCCCTCCTCACGTGGCCTACTGGGGGGAATAGAAATTTATAGGATGATCCCTACCCTAAAGGATCTCATATCTGAGGGAGAAGAAGGGCTATGTGATCCCTGGGAGCCAGCTGGCCGGTACCTTCAGCCTCAGTATCTAGCGTAGTGTTTGGTACTGTATAGGCACTAAGTGAATGATAAACTCAAGGGCAAAAACTATATTTTGGAAAGAATGCTTCAAAAAAGTGCCCCCAGTGCAGATGGAGGTGCTGAGAGGATTACAGAAGGACTTAAAATGGGTTAGTCTGAGAAGATTCCCAATGGTCCTGCTGGTCTGGGACTCCAGGGATTAGATTGGCTTGAAATAACGATGAAGAAAATGGAAATGTAGCTATTTCCCCATTGTTCCACCCATCTATCCCAAGGTTAGGCCAGCTGAGGTTCAGGGCAGCTAACAGCTCAGCAGCCTATAAACTGTACAGAAGCGCAGCTACTGTTCTCTCAAGCAGTAAGATCTTCTCTAATTGGTTTCTTTGCTTCATCCTCATGGCTTAGAGTTCAGTCTGACAGTGCAGCAGGGCCCCTAATGATATCTCAACGATGTTTCTCACTGTGGTCTCTGGCAAAAAAAAAAAAAAAAAAATCAAAAATCCAGATTGCACATTCAGGGACACAGAGATGGGGGCGGGAGGTGGACGTGCCATGGACGTGACCAGCCCTAACCTGACCTGGCTTTGAAACTGCAGGATGTGGCACCAGCCTCCTCTCTGGGGTTCCCCATGCTTTTCTGATCCATAGCAGTTCCAGCTCCCTAAGTCGTCCTGATACTGGGCCTGGGAGACCTGGCTCTGGCCCAGCTTACCCACTGATTCCCCAGAGCCCGGCTTTCTGGGGTTTCTCTCCTTTAGATGTAAAACTGGGGAAAAGCCTAACCTTCCTGCTCAGCCAAGGGTGCGTCAAAGTAGGGACACTAGCAAATGTTTCTGAGAATTCTCGCGGGACAGCATTGGACTGAAGCTTCCGGGGTGGGAAAGGGGAGGAAGCTACTGTCAAAAAGAACAAAAATGATGACTTCTCAGTAGGCCTATGAAAGGGTTTTTGCCCTTCTCTTAGAAAATCTTTGATCCTTAAAAAAGATCTGGGGTAAAATATTGTCATACTAATTTAGTTTTCTGCTGAATCCAAGGGCAATATGGTGCTTTTTATTGATTCTGTGTTTTTAAGCAGTAGGCACACTTAAAGATAATTCACAGACCAAATATAAATCACAGATTCCCTTCTTTCCCTGATGGAGTCAAGCAAAGCAGCTCTGAGTTTGGAGGCCTTTACCCAGTCAGCCTGAACCCACAAAAGGAAATCTGCATAGGTTGCCTGGAAATTGGGTTAATGCCAGCTAAACAGAAGCAACTATTTCTGTCTCTCTTTCCCCCTCTCTTTTAAAAAACTTTTTATTTTATATTGGAGTATAGCCAGTTAATAATGTGTGATAGTTTCAGGTGGACAGCAAAGAGACTCAGCCACACATATCCATGTATCCATTCTCCCCCCAAACTCCCCTCCCATCCAGGCTGCCACATAACTGAGTGGAGTTCCATGTGCCATACAGTTCTTTTCCTTTTTCTCTCTTTCAATCTTTCCATCTATCTCAATCGGTTTCTCTGTGTTTGTCTGACTCTCTCTCTCTCTCTCTCTCTCTCTCTCTCATTGAGTTTATGCAGATAAAGTTGCACCACAGACCCATACTCATACTGTGGAATAGTTGGGGCCCAGGCTTGAGGCTGGTCCAGGGTTACACACCGGCATCCCAAATTTAGGCATGTATGTATATGTGAAGGTTTACCATATATGTGAAGGTTTACCATTGAAATTGCTGGGGAAGTTCAGTCCTCAAACCAGATTTAGATAATTGAAAGCCATCATTTGCAAATGAATTAGTAGTTTATACATTTGTTACTCTTGGAGGGTAAGGGTTTGGGGGAGGAGGGCTGATTTCTCTTTGTTGTGTGAGGACAGTATGTGCTCTTAGGAAAACAAGATTAAGGCCATAAAAAGCCTATCTACCAAGTAGCAGGCCCCTCACCCGGGCTGGCATTAATGAGCAGATGATTAGAAAGCTGGTGTAATTATACGCTACTGACAGAGCAGGCCCTCGCCTGCAGTCGCTAGAAATGCAGTTAAAAACCTTTGCTCACTGCACTGTTTAATCAAAAAGAATAAGAGCCCTGAATCTTGTCTGCATTAAGAACAAGTTAATAAGTTAATAAATAAGTTCACTCCAGGCACTTGAAATTGTGCAAAAATCATGTCGCTAGAGCAAGGGAGCCTCAGTGGGGCAGATAAAGGGAGATGAGGGAAGACAGAGTTGTGTCTTTGGCCAAGGGGTCCATGATGATTTAGGACAGCAGCAACCACCGATTCAGTCTTCCCAGTGAAGTGTCGCCCACGGGAATGCAGGAGGAGGGCCCCATACTGTGGGCCACAAGGCTGTCCCATGGCCCAGACTGTTGTCCTGTGTGATATAAAGCAGGTCACAATCCCTCTGGCCTTAGTTTCCTCATGTTAAAAAAAAAAAAAGAAAATGATATCTGTCTTCCCTACAGCACAGGATTTTACTTAAAAGATTAGACAATGCTGATATAACCACTTTGGAAAATAACTTGGCAGTATCTAATAAAGGAAAGGCATACTTACCATATGATCTGCCCACTGCACCCCTAAGCTACACCCACACTGCATGTGTCCATACAAATATTTGTACATAAATGTTTATAGCACCTTTATTCATCATAACCAAAATCTGAAAATAGTGCAAACATCCACTGAAAGGTGAATGGATAAATGATGATATCTCTGTGCAGCGGAACATTATTAAAGGGGGCAAGCCAGAAATATCTACAAGAACATGAGGGTTCTGGGAAACACGCTACGTAAAAAGAAGGCAGAGGCAAAAGAGCGCGTGCTCTTGTATGATTCCACTTCCATGCAAATGGAGAGATGATTTCAATATATCGTTAACAGAAAACAGATCAGTGGTTGCCTGGGACTGGGGTGGAGCAATGGGGATTGACTGTTAAGAGCTATAAGAAACTCGGGAGGTTGGATAAGGGAAAGTTCTTTGATTGTAGTGACTGTTACAAGGGTCTGTACATTCATCAAAACATGTATGCTTTAAATGGGTGTATTTTCTATTGGTGGTAATGGCGTAAGCCATTAAGTAAGTAAAAAACCTATCTGTAAATGCCAAAGACATGAGACTGAGGTTCGATCCCTGGGTCATGAAGATCCCCTGGAGGAGGGCATGGCAACCCACTCCAGTATTCTTGTCTAGAGAACCCCATGGACAGAGGAGTCTGGCAGGCTACGGTCCATAGGGCTGCAAAGACTCAAACGCAACTGAAGCAACTTAGCACACAAAGTTGATTTTTTTTTTTTTTTTAAGTACAAACCAAACCAAAAAAATCTGAGAGGAGTCTTCAGTTTGGACTTCAGTCCTGTACTAGTTCCACTAATAGGGCCTTTCAGCAAACCACCCAGTATTTCTAAGCCTCAGTTTCTTCAGATGAAAACCAGGAATATTAATAATAAGCAGTTTATGGTGTTACTGTACAACAAGTTAGGTGATGCGGACACTAATCCTATGGATGCTTTAGTGGTCAAACACTGTTCTAATTCCTTCGCAGAAATGAATTTATCTTATGAGATGGTTTTGAACCCTGCAAAGCACTATACACATGCAAGTTATAGTCCTTCCTGTACCTTGGAAGTGCTTATTAGATTTCTGAACAGGGTGACATGTGCCAAGGAAAACGTAAATGTAAAAGGATTACAAGCAGCGTTAGTATGAACCAAGCTGTATCCCTCAGGCACACAGGAGTGGTGAATGGGGAGTGGTTCAGGAGCCCACAAGGAAAACTGGAGTGATTCTCTGTGTTTACAAAATGTCCACATGTTCTCACATAAGGCCCCTCAAGACATTGTCTGCACACGTGTCCTGTAGATGTGGCAGGGCCTGAGCACTATACATGTTAGTAACTGTGGGGCAGAGGGGCTTATTCCTTTACAGCATTTGTCAGTGACATTCAGCCAGCATTTTTATACCTGGTTAGCCAGGTGGGCAGATTTGGTCCTCAGTACAAACAGCTGTGGGATACTGGGTACTAGTAATAACTATTATCATTCAGTTCAGTTCAGTCTCTCAGTCGTGTCCAACTCTCTGTGACCCCATGAACTGCATCACGCCAGGCCTCCCTGTCCATCACCAACTCCTGGAGTCCACCCAAACCCATGTCCATCAAGTTGGTCATGCCATCCAACTGTCTCATCTTCTGCTGTCCCCTTCTCCTCCTGCCCTCAATCTTTCCCAGCATCAGGGTCTTTTCCAGTGAGTCAGCTGTTCGCATCAGGTGGCCAAA
>SJYV01004903.1:127765-141738 GCA_006410875.1 Neotragus pygmaeus
ACTTTTTCAATCTCCTTTTTCACTTTCATCAAGAGGCTCTTTATTTCCTCTTCACTTTCTGCCATAAGGCTGGTGTCATCTGCATATCTGAGGTTATTGATATTTCTCCTGGCAGTCTTGATTCCAGTTTCTGTTTCTTCCAGCCCAGTGTTTCTCATGATGTACTCTGCATAGAAGTTAAATAAGCAGGGTGACAAGATAACAGCCTTGACGTACTCCTTTTCCTATTTGGAACCAGTCTGTTTCCATGTCCAGTTCTAACTGTTGCTTTTTGACCTGCATACAGGTTTCTCAACAGGCAGGTCAGGTGGTCTGGTATTCCCATCTCTTTCAGAATTTTCCACAGTTTATTGTGATCCACACAGTCAAAGGCTTTGGCATAGTCAATAAAGCAGAAATAGATGTTTTTTTGGAACTCTCTTGCTTTTTCGATGATCCAGCGGATGTTGGCAATTTGATCTCTGGTTCCTCTGCCTTTTCATTACTGTTAATTATTATCAGTACCCCATTTTGCGATGAAGAAACCAAAACCAAGATTTCCTAATCCTTCGGGCATGCCTCTTCTTAGTTCTCTGTAATTTGGGGGTTTCTGAGCTGGGATTCAAAAGAATGAATTCCAAAGGAATGAAAGTAAGTGGGCAGTTCAGAAAACTATCAGAAATCCTAACATTAGTAAACTTTCATTTGAAGGGACTTGTTGATTCCTTTTTAAAGGGAACAGTCAGAGCATTCTAGACTGGGGAAGAGAACCATATTGGGATGCAGGGTTCTTTCTCCAGTGTTTTTATAGAGAAAAACAAATGTTAAATAAACATTTAGAACATTCTGGGAGAGGAAAGCAGTCATATGCAGGTAGCCTAGCTGAGCAGCTGGGAGGCCAAGTGCCGAGGACTCACAAGCTTTGAAGAGGCTGTGTGTGGAGGTGGCTGGGGGCCCAGTACTGCCTCAGCCCCCACTGGGAGCCTGGGAGGCTTGCTTATGCCTTTGCTCTGGGTCCCAAACCTTCTGTGGCCCTAAAGGTGGCAGGTCTGACCAATGACTTGAAACAATCAGGATATCTGTTTTGTTTTGTTTTTTTAAACTGCCTTTATTCACAAGCAGAGTGTTGGTGGTGGGTCTGCTACCAGGGGCTGCTGAGAACAGGCATTCTCCACGCTGCCTGCAGGTTCCCCCCACCTGCAGTGTGGGGCAGAGGAGGTGCTCTTGCACCCTGGGTGCATGCATGGATCCGGCTGGTGCCCTGTGGAGCGGCTTCCTCTCGTTGGCCTTGAGGGGAAAGAAGGGCAGGTGCTGTTCTTGGTTTCTGCTCACAGCTGAGCCGGTGTGAGCTGGCCTGTCAAGGGTTGGCCACGGCCGCTCCCTCACAGCCAGCCTAGGGACGTCAGCTAACCTCTCTAGACCGCCTTCCCCACGTTTAACATGAAGTGTTGGGCAAGACGCTCTCAGCGCCCTTCCAGCTCTTCCCCCGCATCTTTTCCCGTACACTGCCCTCGCCTCCCTGACCTCAGGCCCCATTTCTCCTCCCCTAGTGTGCACCAAGGGTCAGGTGGTGAGCGGCCAGTACCGGATGCTCGCCAAGCATGGAGGCTACGTGTGGCTGGAGACGCAGGGGACGGTGATCTACAACCCTCGCAACCTGCAGCCCCAGTGTATCATGTGTGTGAACTACGTCCTGAGGTGAGCGTGTGAGGGCTGGGGGCCACAAGGCTGGGGCGGGGGGTGATCCTGGGGCTGACAATGCAACCCAGGGACACCAGGCCTCTCAGAACCCAGGCACCACATCTTAGAGTCCGTGGCGGTGGGCATCCTGGGAACAATGGGACATTGGGATTTCCCTCTGATGGTGCTTTTTCTGCCCCTTGCCTCTCGTCTGTCATCTGTCATGCCTCCACCCTATGTGAGGGAGGCAACTAGAACATAGATGAAGCCTAACCTGTTTTCTGAGTGAGGATCAAGGGAAGAGAACTGCTCATACTTTTGGGAGAAGACATAACACCCTAGCTATGTAGAACTTGGGAAGACAGCTGGAGAAAGGCAGTGCCGGGGTGAAACAAAAGCAGAAGGCTTCAAGTCTGTGCACATCACTCAGTCCATGTACAATATAAAAGCAGCACCCAAGACACATACATATTGTGAGGCACTCTTGGCATCGCTAGGCTCTGGGACTCCAAACTACCATTGTGTAGTTCTTTACAAAATGCTAACACACTGTCCATACCCATGGTTTTATCTGAGAGGCTTAGCTGTCAGGGCTTCAGTGTGTGTGAGAGAGCAAAAGGGTTCTGATGGAAAATGTGGAGGGTCTGAAGCTCCCTCTCATCTCCACAGTGAAATTGAGAAGAACGACGTGGTATTCTCCATGGACCAGACAGAGTCACCATTTAAGCCACACCTGCTGACCATGAACAGCATCTTTGACAACAGTGGCAAGGTGGCTGTGTCCGAGAAGAGCAACTTCCTATTCACCAAGCTGAAGGAGGAGCCCGAGGAGCTGGCCCAGCTGGCACCTACTGCTGGAGACACCATCATTTCTCTGGATTTTGGTGGGTGCATCTTAGCTAGGCCGGGGCCATCAAACCCTCTTGGGCTTGGGGGAGGCTTCCTGGCACAGATGTCCCTTAAGCAGAGCTGCCGTGTGCCTTCTCTGAGTCCTGCTAATTATCCATCAGTGTGGCCAAACTCGGTGCTATGCACATCCACTCACCATGGCTCAGGACTGCCCTATGTCTGACCTCTCGAGGCACTGATCCGGGTGGGGTCCAGTCGATTCTGCATCACGGGCAGTGGGAGTCTGAGAGGAGAGGTCGCGGGGATCTGCTCTGAGGCCATGGGCATATTTTCACAGAGTGGGCATATCTCCACCTTGTGTGTTAAGGCAGAAGGCTGCTAGGTTGAAATAATATTGGGAGAAGTCATCCCAGAAACATGGATGGAGAAACAGATTCGGGCCCAGCAGTAAGTCCTTACATGCACTTCTTTAAACGTTTACCTGTCCCCTGGGGATGCGAGTCCTGGTGGCCCCAGCAGGGTTTCCAGCTCTTGACCCTTGCTGTGTACCTGTAAAGCCCCTTCCTCTCCATGTGGCAACTAACCACCATCACCCCCAGCCTTACTGTGGCCACTAAAGGAGTAGCTACACCTCTCTGTACTTGCTCTGAACTGGCTTGGCCTTGCTAGACATGTTCTTGAGAAGCCACAGGGGAATCGTGACTGCAGAGGGTCACAGAGGGCAAACCTGGGCCAAGGAGTCATGCAGCCTCCCAGTTGTGTGGCAATAACGAGGTAACTTGCTCAGTTCTCATAACCTTCTCCTCTGCATTCTAGATTGTCCTTCAGGGAAGAGAGGCAACTGATACATTTAATCTCTGAAAGTTAGTGGCTCCAAGAGGATGTTCCCATTAAACAGAGTCTGTACATTGAAGCAAAGCCCCGGTTGAAGGCCTCTTTTACCCAACCAAGCCTCAGTGCACCAGGGTCTAGCCCCGGGCACGCTGCAGACCCTTTTAGGAACTCTTGTGCATCCTTCGGGCTTCCTCTGTCCTGGGGGTGAGCCCAGTGGTTGTGGGTGCTAACCAAGCCAAGCCCTGTCTCCACAGGGACCCCGAACTTTGAGGAGTCCTCAGCCTATGGCAAGGGCATCCTGCCCCCAGGTCAGCAGTGGACCGGAGAGGTGAAAAGCCACGGCACCCACAGCGAGGCCGGGAGCCTGCCTGCCTTCACCGTGCCCCAGGCGGCCGCCCTGGGGAACAGCACCCCCAGTGCCAGCAGCAGCAGCAGCTGCTCCACGGTGAGCCCCCCGCCTTGGGTTGAGGTCATGGAGAGGGTGAGCTCCTCTGGCTGCTGCCGGACGGCTGAGTGGACAGGCCAGGCCCCAGTGCTGCGCTCCTCTTCCTTCCCCAAACGTGGCCGTGAGACTTGCCTGCCACATATTGGATGCTTGCTGTTGGCTCTCCACCCCCACCTACAGAATAAGCTCCTTGAAGACAGGGACTCAGTCACTCATGGCTGTGAGCCCTGCGCTCAGTCTCCATGCAGGACGGTAACCATCCTGCTGGGCACAAAGGGCCTGGCCTGCCATGCTTCTGTCTGGCTTGTTCTTCAGGACGGCCTCATTTTATGGTGAGGAGACGAGCTCAGAGAGGTTCACACAGCTCATATGGGGTGGCCTCTCTACAAGTCCTGTTCCATGGACTGGAGTTGACTCTGTGGGTTCAGAGATGTATTTCTCCTTCCACCTTGGACTTCTGGGGAAAGCAGGGCCATAGCCTTGACTTGGTCACCTTCCTTCCTGGCCCCTAGCCCAGTAGCCCTGGAGACTACTACACATCTCTAGATGACAATCTGAAGATTGAAGCAATCGAGAAGCTCTTTGCCATGGACACGGAGGCAAAGGACCAGTGTGGCACCCAGGTATGTAGCCCTGGAGAAGACGGGGATGGTGCACCAGGCCCGCCAGCTGCTGCTGCTGAAGGCTTACTCCCATTTTTGCAGCCTCGGCCCTTTGTGGCAAAGACTAGTGGGAAAGCTTGGCCAATGCCATAGTCCCTTAACTGGGTCAGAGTGCAGGGAAATGGAGCCTGTGGTCGCCTGCTTCTCCCACTTCTGCCCTCTGCTTTACCCGTGTCAAATCCAGCTCTTTTTAACTCTCCATATATTTACGTCCTACTAACTTGGCTATTTATTAGTGCTCAGAAAGCCAACACTACAACTGAACCTTTCTTCAAGGAGCCCTGCATTTAAAAAGCATACCCAGATGTCCAGATGTACAAGACTTTTCTAAGCACAGGGAACAATTCCCTTTACATACATTTTCATTTTAGGATTCTTTGAAATAACTTATGTTAAATGCATTTTAAAATGACATCTGACTGACAAATTTTTATTTACACTTAACTTTTCAGAAACATATTACGTAAGGCCAAACAGTCTTGTAAAACCTGTGTAAACAGGCCAGGGTGTGGGTGGATGGTATGTGTGTCACAAAACCCAAAGGAAATGTATTAATCCCTGTTTGTCTTACTCTGGGTTATTCATCCAGATTTCTGCCTTGCCTCTGCAGTTTGTGTCTTTATTCTGCACTCTTTCCCTACTTCAACCCTGCACGTTCTTCTCTGAACTCTAAGATTTATTCCCTGAAAAGAGAACGTGTGTGACTGGCTGCTGCTTCTCTTTAACCGTTTCATGTAGTTGTAACCATTAATAAGCTACCTCCCCCCAGTGAGGGTTGAAATGTTTGTTTTGCTGCATCTGCTTCTGAGGATTCCCTATGGTGCCTCTACTGGGAATGTGGGGGCCACCTCTGAGTCCTTGTTGATCTGAATGAAGGTCCCACAGAGAGCACTGGGCCATGGTTACCCTACAAGCTGTCCACAGATACACGCTGGGCACGGGCGGGAGATGAGGACCAAGCTGCCCTTGGCCCCCAGGAGCCATCGTCCTCATCAGAGTAGGCAGGAATGAAGAGGGGGGGCCGACACCAGTGGGGCGTGGGAAGAATGACTGAGTGGAAGGAGATGCACAGGAAGGCTGGCAGCGCTTTCAGAAGACCTTCCACACTTTGCGGACAAGCGTGCTTTCCTCTCTTGGGCCCCCAAGACCTTGGCGCTGCCAGGCTGTGCAGGAGGAATGCCTCGGGCGGGGGCGGGGGAACGAGGGGCTAAAATGAGACAGCGTCCTTGAGGCAGCGCCCACTGCTGAGCTGCTTTGTCCCTGCTCCATGTCTTCTAGACTGACTTTAACGAGCTGGACTTGGAGACCCTGGCGCCTTACATCCCCATGGATGGAGAAGACTTCCAGCTAAGCCCCATCTGCCCCGAGGAGAGCCTCCTGCCGGAGACCCCCCAGTCGACCCCCCAGCACTGCTTCAGCACCATGTCAAACATCTTCCAGCCACTGGCTCCGATGGCCTCTCATAGCACCTTCCTCCTGGACAAGCAGCAGCAGCAGCTGGAAAGCAAGAAGACGGAGCCTGAGCAGCGGCGTGTGTCCTTCACCTTCTTTGACGGTGGCAGCAAGATGTCCCTGCTGCAGTGCTGTGGCCAGACCTACACCCCTCTCTCCTCCATGGGAGGCATATCCAGCACACAGTGGCCCCCTGACCCGCCCTTACAGCTGGGGCCCACGAAGTGGCCTGGCGAGGATCAGCACGCAGAGGCCTTGGGGACAGCGGCCCTGGGGCCCCCCATTGCCACACCCCATCTCGCCATGTTCAAGAAGAGGTCAGTGACAGAGAGGCTGGGCTGCTTCAGCTAAGGCTGTGCTGTGCGGGGAAGGAGGTGCAGACAGGTGCCCACTAGGGGCAGGTATGGGGCTCCAAAAGGCCCCTTGCCCCATCACCAGTTTCCACTCGACTGCGGTCCGATATGCCGCGTAGCCCTTCTCTAAACTGAGAGCTTGGGCTTTAGGGGACTCGCCCTAAGATACGTGAGGCCCCGAGTGGGACACATTTTATCAGAGCTGGAGGAGACCAAAAGAGGCCTGCAGACAGGGAAAGGGAAAGAAGTGGCTTGTCCCGGGCCCTGCACACCAGTGGCTTCCTGAACTACCCCTTAGAGTACTTTTTTTATTCAGAGTTCATTATTTGAGCCACAGACACCACACACACAACGTGGAGGGACATTTCCTCAGTTCAAGTGTGGAAGCCTAGTTGAGAAAAGTGAAAAGATGCCCCTGCCTTCCGCTGCCAGAGTCCAGCATTGCCCTCCCTGTCTTGCCTCCTCCCAGCATCTGCCACCGTCCACCACCCCCACAGGCCCTTCCAACCCCTGGGAGCTCCCCTGGCTGCCCCATGGTTGGAATAGACTTCAAGTTCCCAGGCCTATTGGTTAGGCTTCCCTGAGGCCCTTGCCTTTTACAGGGCATCCTCCCTTGTCTCTGGTGGGGAGCAGCCCAAGCAGAGCAGGGGAGATGGGGCAGAAGCGGCCCTTGCAAAGACAGCTGTCACCGAGCTGGGCAGCCACAAACCAGGCCAGGACCAAAGGCCGCCGGGAGCCAGCCAGGCAGATGGGCACGTGTGGAGGGAGGAGCAGACAGCTGAGCATCAGTGTCCAGCAGGCAGAGCACACTGAGGGCAGGGAGAGCTCCAGCCCAGGCCCTCGCCCCCTCCTCCAGGACTGCCCTGGGGCTCCAGAGCCACCACTGTCAGGGTCCTCCTCCTGGGGGGACCCTGGGCACATGGCACCCCAGACTCTCTCACGCCCACTCTCTCTGGCTTGGCAGGTCTGCCAAGGGCTTTGGGCCTCAGGGTCCAGATGTGATGAGCCCAGCCATGATTGCCCTCTCCAACAAGCTGAAGCTGAAGCGACAGCTGGAGTACGAGGAGCAAGCCTTCCAAGACCTGAGTGGGGTGAGCCGTCTCCCGGGGGCATTGCTGCAGGTTCCCGCCACAGCCCTGGGGAAGGCTGGGTGGGAGCCGAGGCTGACAGGGAGGGTCTCTCAGAGCAAGCAGGGCCTGCCTCACCCCAGTGCAGTTTGGGACTGGGTTCTCCGGCCTCTCCCTCTATGTCTGCACTTCCACATGCAGGGGGATCCGCCAGGCAGCAGCACCTCACACTTGATGTGGAAAAGAATGAAGAGTCTCAGGGGTGGTGGGACCTGCTCCTTGATGCCGGACAAGCTGCCAAATGCAAACGTCCCTAATGGTGAGTGCAGTCCTGGGCCGTGGCAGGGTGGGGTTAGGAGAGGGCATTTGCCGGTGGAGCTAGGGGTTTAGATCCGGGCCCACCCTGGTTCCTCTCTCCCTCACCACCCGAGGGTGACATGGTCAGAAGTCTCTGGGCTCCTCCTGTGGAGGAAGAGGGATGCTGGGCGTGTCACAGTCTGTCCTCTCACTCTGACGTCGGCCTTTTCAGATGAGTTCATCCAGAATCCCGTGAGGGGTAGGAGCCAGCCCCTGAGACACTTATCACCACCACAGCCGCCATCTGCCACAAGCCCGGGGGAGCCCACCAAGAGTGGGTTCCCCCCACAGTGTTATGCCCCCCAGTACCAGGACTACAGCCTACCAGCGGCTCACAAGATGTCAGGTGGGTGCACCCAGGAACAGGCGTGCTGTGCCAGGGCCCGGGGGTTGGGGGGGCCAGGGGACGGAGAAGGTGGCAGACCTCAGCACAGGACGAATTTGCTCATGCAAGGCAGCTCCCTTGAGGGGTGAGCCCTCCTCTCCCCAGGGGCCACAGCAGAGCCTGGAAGGCACCTGTCCACAGGGCTGTAGAAGGAGCCCTCCAGTGACTAGGCGACACCCAGGGCTGGGCCACTGCACGAGCCCCAGAGCCGAGGCCCTTTGCTCAGTTCTCCGTGTTACTGCAATGCCTGGTGCAGTGACCCACTGGGGCATCATGCTGAGATGAGGACGCACTGCTGGGAGGACGGGCCGGCTTGCCCTTGGAGGGGATCTTGCTTTCTAGGAGGACTGGCCACCCGACGCCTGTCTCTTACCCACCTTAGTCTGTCAGCATCCTGTGTAATACGTTATCACGAAAAGGTTGCTATGTAATCAGGAATGTCATTCATACTTTGGGTGAAACATACCAAATGCCTGCCCTAAAAGAGGGTCATTTCCTCAGCACTATGGTTTGAGACAGACTGCTGTTCAGTGTTTCAGAGTCCAGGTTTTAGAGTCACAAGATAGTCCTGGGCTTACATTCCAGCTTTGCTCCTTACCTACCTTAGGTTGGAGTAGTAGCCTGCACATTTAATTTACCGGCTTGCATGCAAAGTGTGGGCTTCCCTGGTGGTTCTGTGGGTAAAGAACCCACCTGCTAATGTAGGAGACTCGGGTTTGATCCATGGGCCAGGAAGATCCCCTGAAGAAAGGAATGTCAAATTATTCTAGTATTCTTGCCTGGGAAATCCCATGGACAGAGGAGCCTGGCAGGCTACAGTCCATGGGTTTGCAAAGACTGACCATGCCCGCACCTGTGCAAAGTGTACATGTTCGTGAATATGTTTGCATGAAGTGGTAGTCAGCATTATTATGCCTGCTGTGAACACATGAGTTTCCTTGAATGGAAACTCATTCTTTTCAGGGGAAAATAATTTTTTTTAAATTTAGGTCGGTTCTGAGGGTGAGTAAAAGAAGAGGGGATTAGAAAAGGATGATGAGCAAGTACCCCTTTCTACTGTGGGGCTGCAGACAGCCAGAGACACACCCAGTCCACAGGAAAGCAAGGATGAGTGGGAGAAGCAGGCATGGACCCTAGGAAGTGGCTGAGATGCAGGCTGAAGGAAGAGAGGGCCCAGGGCTGAGATGCTTCCTGTAAGTCAGGAAGGGAAGCAGGGACTCACATCACTGGGGCCGGTGAAGGGCTTCTGGGTCTGCCTCCAGGCACCCAGGCCCTCTCTTCCCTGGAAGTGGGAGGTGGGGGTTAGGCTGGGAATGTCCCCTTATCTTCCTTCTCAGCAGGAGAGGAGCCGCCAAGGGTGAGGATCCTGAAACTGGAAGTCAGGCCTTTGAAGGACCCATGTGTGTGTGTGTACATGCATGTATGTATGTGTGCACATATGTGTGTGCATGTCCATGTGCTTATGGCACATGTGTATATGAGTGCATGTAAATGTGTGTGCAAGTGTGTTCAGAATTCCATTTCTCTGCTCGGCCTTCCCTCCAGCTCCCAGTGCACAAGGGGCAGGGCTCAGTCGATAACTCCGAGCCTTGCCCAGGCACTGGCTCATGCCTCCACCTCCCAGGCCAGGAAGCCTTCGTGGGGACTCCTTCACCCACCCTCCCCGTCCTCTGAACCCTTCCCCGTCCTATCTGCATTGCACACTCTTGGGACCCCGCCTTGGGTCTCAGCCTCTCAGCTGATGAGAGGGGCAGATGTGTATCTGCTGGGTCCCTGCTTAGTAGGAGGTAGGTCACTAGGGAAAGACGACACTGAAGAGTGAAATGAGGGCTGCCCCACTGTGCCCCGGAGTCAGGAAAGCTGGACGTGCCGCTTGCTCTGTGAACCCGCTGCATCCCTGCCAGCCTGTTAGGGAACAGACCCCCCCCACACACATGGTTGATTCAGGGTTTTTACAGCACTAACTCTCTGTTCAGGCATGGCAAGCCGGCTGCTCGGATCCTCGTTTGAGCCCTACCTGCTGCCGGAATTGACCAGATATGACTGTGAGGTGAACGTTCCTGTTCCGGGAACCTCCACGCTCCTCCAAGGAGGGGATCTCCTCCGAGCCCTGGACCAGGCCACCTGAGCCAGGGCCGCCACCGACAGGCACCCTTCCCACGCCGTCCCACCAGCTTCACGTTCTCCGTCTGTTTTTTGCAACTAGGTATTTCTAACACCACCACACTTTTTACAAGATATACTCACCTGGCAAACTTGTCCAGGTCACCGAGTAGTGGCCTTTTTTCCGAAGATGCTCATTTTATTATCCATATTTTAAAAATATAATTGTTTTACCTGCTATGTTTTGCTCTATCAATGGAAATATTCTTAAATTTTATAAGATTTTTCTTTCCCCAAGTCCTAATTTATAATATTCATGGGTCTCTCTCACACACACACAAACAATATTCATATTAACAAGTTTGGTGTATGCTTGTTCTTTCAGGAAAGCTTTGGCTTCATTTAACTAAAAGAGATTTTGTTGTTGTTGCCAAAGAGAAACAAAATAATCTTGCTTTCTAGGCTTGATTTTTGGCCTCGCTCAGCCCTTTCTTTTTTAAAACTAATCACTGTATTGTAAATTTCCATCTTTTTTTTTTTTAAGCCAACTCTTTGCTCTAATTTTGATATGACTTTTGGGGGTAAAAAAAGAAATGAAATGTGAAGGGTAAACTCCATTGTGTGTGGTTGTCTATGAAAGTTGCACAGTATGGCTTTTCTTAAACTGGTGGTTTTCCCCTGCATTTGGTGGATTTTTTTTTTAATTATTATTATTCAAAAGCATAACTGAGTTTTTAAGAAAGAAAATTTATATCTGGGTTAAGTGTTTATCATATATATGGGTACTTTGTAATATCAGAAACGGAAATGGAATCCTGCTCACAAAATCACTTTAAAATCTTTTTTAAGCTGTTTGATCTTTTTCCTGATGTTGCTGACACTGCAGAATTGTACAGAACTCCCACTGGCCTGTACTAACCTTGCTCAAGGTCTCTCGCTGTTGGCTTTTTGCTTTCGGGATATGCCATAGGCGTGACAAATAATCCAGAAAGTGGAATCATTAAGTGGGAGCATTGCGAGCCATCTTCTCCTCGTGTTCTATATGTATTTTGTATGTATGTATGTATGTATTATTATTACTGCCAAGAGGGTCTGACGGCACGTCAGGGGTGGGGGTGGGACGATCTAAGGGAGGGGAAGTGCTCTAACTCTTCTTAAGATCTTGTTGCCAGCCCTTCAAGTGCACTGAGCTATGTGACTCTAATGGTCTTTCATGTGGCACATCTGGACACCTCCAGAACTACCATGAGGTGGTTTAGTTGGGAATTCATGACATGGTGCAGATTCAGAAACAGTATAGTGATCCAGTGCACGTCCAGCTCACCATCTTGGAGCCCATGGAGTTGAACCGGGGGTGGGGTGAAGGTGCAGAAAGGGAGCCCTTGGTCCTGACCAGCCTAATCCTCATGCCCCTCCCCCATGGGGCCAGGCCCTCAGATCACCCTGCAATGTCAAGGTGCAGCAAGCAGACCTCCGGGGATGGCCCCTGGGCCTCCTTGAGGTCTGTCTGTTCCCAGAAGGGACGTTTATAGGTAGGAAGCACTGAAAACAGTCTCCTAAAAGTGCCTTGTAATTCACCAGGTAAGAGGGACAATATCACTTGTTTTCAGAATACTAGCCACATGGGGGAGAAGGCAATGACACCCCACTCCAGTGCTCTTGCCTGGAAAATCCTATGGATGGAGGAGCCTGGTGGGCTGCAGTCCACGGGGCCGCTAAGAGTCGGACACGACTGAGCGACTTCACTTTCACTTTTCAGTTTCATGCATTGGAGAAGGAAATGGCAACCCACTCCAGTGTTCTTGCCTGGAGAATCCCAGGGACGGGGGAGCCTGGTGGGCCACCATCTATGGGGTTGCACAGAGTCAGACACGACTGGAGTGACGTAGCAGCAGCCACATGGAACTTTTCCATCATGGGTACAATGACGAAGTTTCTCGAAACCCACAAAGCAAAGCACAGCAAACCGAGAATCTGGTAAGCCTGGGTGAGCTTACTGCCCAAAACAGAATTTAAGTTTCAAGAGAAAGGTTACCTAGTCACCGTGTCACCCAAACTGTATCTGTGTTGCCCAAATTGTACTTTAGCACTGCAGCCCTGCCTCACGCACTGTGGGCGGCACAACCTGAAGGGCTACTGACGTGTAAGCGCTGGTGTTTGATTTTCTGTGTTTGCCTCAGCATTAAGGGCATTTTTACCCTTGCAGTTTTACTAAAACACTCTGAAAAATATTCCAAGCTTCATATTAACCTTATCTATCAACATAATGATTTCGTGAACATTATTATTTTGTCAAATTCCTACTGACAATGTTATTACTATATGGGAGCTTAACTTTATAAGGAAATGTATTTTGACACTGATATCTTATTAAAGTATTCTGATCCTACCACTGCTGGTGGCTCTTGTTTCTGGTGGGTTGATCATGGGCTACACCAATATAAAGTGAACTATTGAGTAGTTTACAGAAAGTGAACATGGGCACTGATCTTTGTGAGACAA
The DNA here is from genome assembly GCA_006410875.1 of Neotragus pygmaeus. Lineage (NCBI taxonomy): Eukaryota > Metazoa > Chordata > Mammalia > Artiodactyla > Bovidae > Neotragus > Neotragus pygmaeus. The sequence continues at coordinate 140,434 of SJYV01004903.1, forward strand.
CTGACAGAAAGCTGGGTGAAGGGGGAAAAGGCTATCATTAAACTTTCCAACTGCCTAAGACCAGGAAGCCATGCTACATCGTCCATATTTCTGCAGGTGGTGTTTTCTCTGCCACAGGCCCCTTTTTCTGTATTCTGGGAGGGCACCAAGAAAAGAAGTCATGGTCCCTGCCTTCAGAAAATTACAGGAAGGCTTTTGAGAAATAAAATTTTTTAATGCAGTTGGCTTAGGAGTAGGTGGCTTCTCTGCTAAAGAATCTGCCTGCAATCCAGGAGACCTCGGTTTGATCCCTGGGTCAAGAAGATCCCCTGGACAAGAAAATGACGATCCACTCTATTATTCCTGCCTGGAAAATCCCACAGAGGAGCCTGGTGGGCTACAGTCAACATACACTCAGTCATTTCAGTCGTGTCCGACTGTGTGCAACCCTGTGGACTGCAGCCCACCAGGCTCCTCTGTCCATGGGATTCTCCAGGCAAGAATACTGGAGTGGGTTGCCATTTCCTACTGCAAGGGAGCTTCCCGACCCAGGGATCTAACCTGCATCTCTTATGTCTCCTGCATTGGCAAGTGGGTTCTTTACCACTGTNCACCAGGCTCCTCTGTCCATGGGATTCTCCAGGCAAGAATACTGGAGTGGGTTGCCATTTCCTACTGCAAGGGAGCTTCCCGACCCAGGGATCTAACCTGCATCTCTTATGTCTCCTGCATTGGCAAGTGGGTTCTTTACCACTGTGGGGTCGCAGAGAGACACAGCTGAGCGACTGACACTTATGAGTAGGTGTGTGCCTTCATGGCCAGGTGTGCAGAGGCAGGAGCCTGCAAGAATTAACAATAGATCAGCCACTGGGGTTCCTCCTGACTCGAGATATATTCTCTTCCAGGCATGTAAAACTCACCTTCCCAGAGCTTACCTTGCCTAACAGCCTCCAGATGAGAAGTCCCTCTTTTGAGTGGTGGGGACATGCAGACCCAAAGCTGAGGAAGGTAGCAGCCCCACTTGGTGAAGAAGGCCCAGCCCTGGCTGTGATCCGAGTAGGGCAGAATTTACCCTCTCCTGAAGCATGGTCTCTAATGAAGATTTCAAACTGGAGTTGAGGGGTGAAGTGTAGGTTTTGCTAGAGATACAGTGCAGGCCCATTTCCTTCACAATATACAAGAGTCAACCCTCTGTAGCCCTGTTCTCCTCGGTCCCTGCCCACCCTCTGCTTTATGTGAAAAAGAACTTTTTCTTCTTTTTGGCCACACTGCAAGACATATGGGATCTTAGTTTCCCAACCAGGGATTGAACCCATGCCTCTAGCA
>SJYV01004904.1:0-10120 GCA_006410875.1 Neotragus pygmaeus
CTGATCAACTTTTAAAAAGCTTGTCATAGCACCATCTGTTTGGCGTTTGTCACTATTGCATTACATAAGAGGAAAGACATTTTTAAAGAATGCGGCTGCATTTAGTAATTGGATCGCCGGAGAGGAGCCAAGCTGGGGCGGATGGCACTGTGATCTGGGGTGCGACGGCCTCCCCAAATTCCAGGCGGTCTTGGCAGAGACCTGAGCGCAGCCCAGCTTGGGAGACAGGCCCTTGGTGTCTTCTCTTCCTGTCTCTCTCTTACTTTTCCTCCCCCCATCTTTGTTCTTCCTCACCCCTGCCAGTCTGATCAATTCTGTCAAGTATTAATGGTAACCAACACATTTCACCTCTCTAAGCTCCAGTTTCCTCATCTGAAAGCGAGAATAGCTACTGTGAGGTCTAAATGCTTTGATACACACAGCGCTCGGCACATGGTGAGTTCTTGTGAGGTATCACGTGGAGCTGCGTCTGATACACTGGGGGCTTCTTTGGTGGCTCCGTGGTAGAGAATCCGCCTGCAATGCAAGAGACTCAGGTTCAATCCTTAGGTCGGAAAGATCCCCTGGAGGAGGGCATGGCAACCCTCTCCAGTATTCTTGCCTGGAGAATCCCATGGACAGAGGAACCTGGTGGGCTTCGTTGCAAAGGGTTGGACGCAACTGAAGTGACTGAGCACGCACACACACACTGATACATCGAGGGACCAGGTGCCTGTCTGTTTTCCTTCCTTTCCTTCTGACTTCCTTAAAAAAAAAAATAATTCAGTTAATGTATTTGTGCTTGGCTTCACTGGGTCTTCGCTGCTGCGCGCTTTCTCCGGTTACAGGGAGCGGGGTCTTCTCTTTGTTGTGGTGCTGGCGCGTCTCATTGCAGCGGCTTCTCTTGTTGAGGAGCCCGGGTTCTAGGATACTTAGGCTTTGGTCGCTGCAGCACGCTGGCTCCGAAACTGCAGCTCCAGGGCTCCTGGAGCACAGGCTCAGTAGTTGTGGCACACGGCCTGAGCTGTTCCGTGGGCAGCGTGGGGGATTTTCCCGGAACGGGGATCGAACCTGTGTCTCCTGCATTGGCAGGCAGATTCTTTATCCCAAAACCACCAGGGAAGCCCTTCCTCTGCCTTCCATTTGATTCAGTAAGTATTGAGGACGTGCCTACCTGAGAGGCCGGGCGGGCTTCACAGATGTGCAACTCGGGCGATTATTTAGAGGCCCGTGCCCCGAAGGGAGGGTCCCCCAGGGATTACTGCTCTGTCCTTGCTGTGTTTTTCTGAATCATTTCTGAACAAGAGATGCTGCACTATCACTTTGCACTGGTCCCCGCTGGTCCCACCTGGATGTCTAAACAACAGGTTTTATTGGGCTGCTCGATATTGAAAAGAANCTGTGTTTTTCTGAATCATTTCTGAACAAGAGATGCTGCACTATCACTTTGCACTGGTCCCCGCTGGTCCCACCTGGATGTCTAAACAACAGGTTTTATTGGGCTGCTCGATATTGAAAAGAAAGAACTCGGTCCGCATTTTAAAGTTTGGAGAGTTCACATAAGAACGTGCTGTATTTTGGAAGACTGGAAACTCTTGCCACGGAGAGTTGATGTGCCCACGTGCCTCCAAAGATGGGCTGGTCATGGGCGGTGGTGCCCTCTGCAAAGGTCATGGGCTTTAGTTCACCAATGTCCACACCTCTTTTGGAGGCTTTGAACTGAGTCCCTTTGTTCATTTACAGAGCATCTGGGATGGTGGCTGGGGCCACGGGCTTTGCAGCCAAGTATGTTTTCAGCTTTGCCAGTCAATAGCCGTTGACCTTGGGCAAGCCGCTCTTTGCCTTAGTTTTCCATCTGTAAAATGGAGATAATGAGAACAATAAATTCTCCCTTAGGGATGTGAAGCATAGAGTAATTAACACATGGAAAGCATCTAGAGCATGTTATATTAGTATCGCTGCTCTTTTACCTGCTGCAGAGGCTCAGATGTTGAGTCTGAAGGGTGCCCCCAGGAGCTGGAAGCTGCACGCCCAGCAGCTGGCTATGATGTCACTTTCCTCCTGCCAGCGTGAGCAGCTTTGTCAAGGCTCGCTTTCTCTGTGCCTTCAGAGCTGTAGTTTGTACTTGGAAGCTGCCCTCCGAACGTTATAAGCATCATTTTGAGGGAAGGGCCTTCTGTTCCTTAAACAGACTAGTTCATCCCTGCCTCAGGGCCTTTGTACATGCTGCAGTTTCTTTCTGGAATACTCTTTCCCTATACATTTGCATGGCTATCTGCTTATTCTGGTTTAGCTCAAGTGAGAGAGCCACTCCTCGACCACCCTAAGTGGTGTCTGCCCTGATCCCTCCACTCATTTGCATTCAGTTACTTTATCTCCCTCCCAGAACTTGTTTGCTGTCTGTCTCCCAGACAACCTGGTCTGCCTTAGTCGTTGCTGTATCCCCAGCACCTAGACCGTTGCCTGGCACATGGCAGGAGCTCAGTAACAATTTGTGGAATGAATGAACCACTGAGCTCATTAACTCTTCATGGCCACCTGTAAAGCAGGGATAGGAAGAGATGCGATAGCTCAAGGTCACATAGCCAAGGAGGCCAGGAAGGTAGGGGGGGACCAGGTGCCTTGCTTCTGATCCTCCTGCCCCTAGATGGGAACAGGAGAGACAAGGGAAGCTTTGGGCCCACCCAGCTACCCAGAAGGGGTCAGGTACGGAGCAAGGCCACGGAACAGCCTCTAAGGGCAGTAAGAGTGAGCCAGCCCGGTAGCCAGGAGGCGGGACTGTTGATAAGAGCCGGAGACCATCGCCATGACAACTGGACAGCCTACAGCTTCCCAGCTTCCCAGCTTCCCAGCTTCCCGAAGCAACAGCAACGCTGACAGGGATGCAGATTTGCATTTGGCTGGGATGCAATGAGGGCAGAGGGGTGGGGACTCCAGACGTCCAGTCTGAGGGAAGGAAGTTTCTTTTCTGAGAGTTGCCTAAAAACTGAAAGGAACAGGTGACACTGTATCAGAGTGTGTGTGTGTGTGTGTGTGTGTGTGTGTGTGTGTGTGTGTAGGAGTGTGGACTGGGTGGGGCCAGGATGCTGGGTTTGAATCTCAGCTTTACCATTTCCACAAGTCTTGTCCAAGTGATTTAACCACTCAGTGCCTTGATTCCCTCCAGGTAAACTGGGGATAGACAATGGTACCTTACGCTTGGTTCCTTCTTGGTGCTAGGGACCGGTTTTGTGGACTGTTTCAGTTTTTCCATGGACAGCGGTCAGGGAGGGGGATGGTTTTGGGATGATTCAAGTGTATTATATTTATTGAGCACTTAATTTCTATTATTATTACATCAACTCCACCTCATATCATCAGGCATTAGATGCTGGACACTGGGAACCCCAGCCTAACAGGGCTGCTGTGAGGATTAAAGGAGATAATATGCTCACATCACTTAGCATGTATCTTACATTGCTACTAAGTTCTAGAACTCAACTTTCATCTGACTTTTGGTTGCCTTTCTGCTGAGGTCGTGGGAAATTTGGTCTCCGTCATCCTCAGGGATGCCCACTTTCTTAGCTTTTTTCATTCATTCAGCTAATACTCACTGAGCACCTACTCTGTGTGAGGCAATGCTCTGAAGATGGGAAACGTGGCAGTGAAGAAAGCAGACAAAAATCCTTGCCTTTGTAGAGCTGACATTTTAGTGGGGAGAGTGCTAGTTGCTCAGTCGTGTTCAGCTCTTTGTGACTCCGTGGACTGTGGCCTACCAGGCTCCATGGAATTTTCCAGGCAAGAGTACTGGAGTGGGTCGCCATTCCTTTCTCTAGGGGATCTTCTCAACCAAGGGATCAAAACTAGGTCTCCTGCATTGCAGGTAGATTCTTTGCTGTTTGAGCCACCAGGGAAGCCCTGACAATTTTAGCAGGGTAGACAGTCAGTAGGATAAAAAGAAAAATACATTATGTATGTGTGTGGTCAGTTGACAAGCTGTGTCCTCCCCTTTGTGATCCCATGGACTGCAGCCCGCCAGGTTCGTCTCTATGGGGTTTTCCGGGCAAGAATACTGGAGTGAGTTGCCATTTCTTCCTCCAGGGGATCTTCCTGATCCAGGGGTTGAAGCTACATCTCTTGCATTGGCAGGCAGATTCTTTACCCCTGAGCCGCCTGGGGAGCCACATATTATGTCAGATGGTCTTAAACGTTAAGGAGAAAAATAAAGCAAGTTTGGAGGGGATATGGACTGTGGGTGAGGATTTGCAATTTTAGGCAATGGTAGGTTGTGGAGGTGTTAGAGCCCTCCTGACAAAGTCATCTTCGAGGATGTAGGAGGCAAGAGAGGGAGCTACATGGTTATATGGCAAGAACATCCCAGGTAGAGCAAAGAGCAAGTGCAGAGGCCCTGGGGCAAGAAAGTCAGCATGTCTGCAACCATATCCTGCAGTTCCATGGTTTGGCATGTGGCATGTATGGTGTTACATGGCACCATTTAGTGCTGGATGGGTGGCTGTGAGCTTTCTCATGGATGGAGATGTGCTTACCCGTTTGTTCACACACAGGACTGCTGTGTTCAGCCAGAGGTGCTGTTCCTGCACAGCGTGGGGGATGCCATCTATGCAGATTACAATGGAATGGTACCCCCTGGGGTTGTGCCATGCAGTGGTCCTGTGCAGATTTTATGAGGAAATACACAAAGGTATGTCTGTGAAAATGTCCATATGTGCATATGTCTGGATATTTGCACAGAAGTGATATGTAAATGTGTACATATGGATATGTCTATTTAAAATGTTAATATTTTAAATATCATGGGTTTTTGTACTATTGATTTTTAAAAATATTATTTCTTTTTCAGTGTCCCTGAAATACATTTTTTTTTTCTAATTACATTTTTCTAAATACTTTTAAAAGATTTTTTTTTTTTTTTTATGTGGACCATTTTTAAAGTCTTTATTGAATTTGTTACAATATTGTTTCTGTTCTATGTTTTGCCTTTTTGGTTATGAGGCATGTGGAATCTTAGCTCCCCAACCAGGGATTGAACCCCCACCCCCTGCATTGGAAGGTGAAGCCCTAACCATTGGACCACCAGGGAAAGCCCTATCCCCTTACATTTTACGCCACAGCAAGAGCCTCACTTTCTTTACCTGAGTCCTGGTCCTGTTCTGTCTGCAGGATGTAAAATGAATTTGGGGGAGGCCTGGCTGCGGTAAGGGAAGCATTTTCTTCCAGTTTTTTTCCCAGCATCTGTGCTCATCAGCATGTGACCAGAATCTAAACTCAATCTGAGCACCTCTTATTTCCCTAAGACAAGATTTATGGAGTGCTGACATGTGCCAGGGAGTCACATACATTATTTCACTTTATCCTTACAACCATCCTCTGGGGTAGAAATTTTTTTGTTCAATTGCCCATGTATTTATTTATGGCCTACTATGTGCCAGGATCACCATCTGGTATTCCTGCTGGCCCAGCATACATTCTTCATTTTTCTGGTAAGAGCACCCCAGGTTTTTGGGAGGAGGCTAGCCTCTCCCCCTCACAGTCCAAATGGCTCAGCCCTGGTTTTCTGCACCCCTCCCCGTAGCTCCAGGAGTGTGTGGCTTGGGTGGCCCAATCAGCATTGTCCATCTCTCTGGCCATAAAGATTGGTGATGGGATGATCATGTGACCCAACTTGGTCCAATCAGAGTGAATACTAGGACTTTTGCTACACTGTTTGAAAAAAACTCTCTTTCAACCAAGATTTCTAGCTGTAAGAAATCTGATGTAATCTTGGAGCTCCTAGGGAGGGTCCACTACACGGAGAAAAAGAAAAAACTGAGCCCTTGGCATCTTTAGAGCCCCTGGATCCAACTGTACCTGAAGCTATTGCCCAGTCTAAGCTATTGCTTAGACTTTTCAGTTCTAAGAGTTTACCGTTGGTTTTTAAAATTAGTTTGAGAAGGCATCTGAAATCCTGTGTTGCCATCTTTATGCATTATCTTCTTTAATTCAGGGATGAACTCAATGGAGAAGGGGCAAAAATTATAAAGGAACTGAGTTGCCAAGAAGTAAGCAGCTTGTTCAAGGTCCTATAGCAGGTCAGTAGTTGAAGCTTGGATTTGAATCCAAATCTCTCTGCCTTCTGAGCCTTCCTTCCATTCCACATTGTCTGAGTTCTGGACTAGAGGATCTGTGGAGATGATAGACAAAAGACTCGAGTCCCATTTGGGCCACTGTTTTGCTCTGTGTCCTTGATCAAGTCACAACCCAAGCCTCAGTTTTCCCATCTGTAAAATGGGAAACATAGTAGCACCTATACCATCTCTTTGTCATGAAGGTTGAGTGAAATAACCCATGTAAGTAAAGTGTTTAGAACAGGGCTGGGCAGGTGAACAGGAGCGGTGAACATGAGCTGTTATTATCATGGCTGCTTTTTGGAGCAAAAAAAGGGAGACCGAGGGCTTCATCTTTGCCTATAGCCAGGATGCTCCCTGCTTCCCTGCTGGTCACAGGTTCCCAGGAGACCTAGGGTGGCATCTTCATCCATCTCCTGCCAGATCTGACTCACTTACCCAGGAAGTAGGCACTTAAAGAGCCGCTTCCCCAGTTTCTCTTTTAATTTTCATTACATAAATTTCTCATTTCCTGGAATAGAGATCTTGAACGGCTGGGCTCATTTGGAAATCAAAGTCAGCAAAGACCTCATTTATATTAATGGGGATGCTAGCCTGGCTTGCAGCGAGGCTGAGACGAGGATGGATGGTAGCGACTCTGGCTGAGCTGCTCCAGGATGAGCTCTCGGACGCTGCCTTGGAGGAGCAGATTCTTCTAGGTTCATCTGGGACTGTCTTCATTATGTGAGATGCTCCTGGATGCAAGCTTCCCTGATGGCTCAGACGGTGAAAAGTCTCCCGGCAATGCACGAGACCCAGATTTGATCCCTGGGTCAGGAAGATACCCTGGAGAAGGAAATGGCAACCCACTCCAGTATTCTTGCCTGGAAATCCCATGGACAGAGGAACCTGGTGGTCTATAGTCCACGGGATCAGAAGAGTCAGACACGACTTAGCGACTAAACCACCACCATCACCTAGATGCCAGGACTGTGTTGGTCCCTGCCTTAAATTGCCCCCATGGCTGCTCTGAGCATGACCCTGCTTAACGAGGTGCTGTGTGATGGAGCCCTGTAGACCTCTCTCACCTCCTACCTATCATTCTTCTTACTCATCCCGCGCCAGCCAAGCTGGTCTCCTGAGAGTGTTCCTACCTCCGTGCCTTTGCACTTGCTGTGCCTTCTGTCTGAAAAGCTCTCCTAGTAGCTCTCCTGGTGGCTAGCTGCTTCTGTCAATTAGATCTTGTCTCACAATCACCACCCCTGTGTGGTCTTCCCTGACTGCCCAGGCACCCTAGATCACCTCCTGCTTCATTTTCTCCATAGCGCTGAGCAATAGTTTGTATCTTCTTATTTACTAATTTGCCTATTTATTTACTGGCCATCTCCTCTATGAGAATGTAAACCCCATGAGAACACAGACCACATCCATGTCATTGGCCTTTGTTTTCCTAGGACTTGGCGCAGAGAAGGGGCTCAATGAATACTTATGGACTGAATACCTGGATTCATTTAGCAAACTTCTTTTGAGTGCCTTCCCTGTGCCAAGCTCTGTGCTGGTGCTTGGAACAGAGATAAGACAAGATCTTTGCCTGCATGGGGTTTGCAGTCTGGTGCAGAGAGGGCTGAGCTGCAGTAATTAACATTTACTGATTGTGACAAGCACTTTATAAGAGACAACATGCTTGATCCTCATCACCGCCCTGGAAACTAGCTGCTACTGGTTCAGTTCAGTTCAGTACAGTCGCTTAGTTGTGTCCGACTCTTTGCGACCACATGAATTGCAGCACACCAGGCCTCCCTGTTCATCACCATCTCCTGGAGTTCACTCAGGCTCACATCCATCGAGTCCGTGATGCCATCCAGCCATCTCATCCTATGTCGTCCCCTTCTCCTCCTGCCCCCAATCCCTCCCAGCATCAGAGTCTTTTCCAGTGAGTCAACTCTTCACATGAGGTGACCAAAGTACTGGAGTTTCAGCCTTAGCATCATTCCTTCCAAAGAAATCCCAGGGCTGATCTCCTTCAGAATGGACTGGTTGGATCTCCTTGCAGTCCAAGGGACTCTCAAGAGTCTTCTCCAACACCACAGTTCAAAAGCATCAATTCTTCAGCNGCAACCCACTCCAGTATTCTTGCCTGGGAAATCCCATGGACAGAGGAGCCTGACAGGCAACAGTCCATGGGATCTCAAAAGAGTCGAACACGACTTAACAACTAAACAACAGGAAAAAGAAAAAGACGTTATTGTTTTAATTTCAAGTAGTCCCTGAGAGACAGCGGCATAACCAGGATTCCTGGTACATGGTGTTAAGTCGACTAATTGTGAGAATCCCCATGTAGTCCCAGGGGTTAGGACGCTGTGCCTTCATTGAGGAGGGCCTGGCTGGGTTCGATCCCTGACTAGGAACTAAGATTCCCCAAGCCATGCCACACAGCCAAAAAAAAAAAAAAGACTAATAGTAATTTTTAATATTATTTACATCTGTGCCAAGTATCTGCAGACAAAAGGACTGTTGGTATTGGGAAGAGTTTCCCTGCATTTGGGCCTTCTTTGCAGCGAGAGAGTTTAGTCATTTCTCCTTTGGAAAATCTGTCAACGCAGTTTCATACACCTCCACTCCATTTCTTCCTCACTTTGTCCATAGACATTCCATATCTTCTCCCAGGTCTGTGCTGTATCAAAGCATCAGTGGTGATCTGGCTGGGCTGAGACAGTCAAAACTGAACCAGATGAACTCGTAACTCGTAATGGTGAAGTTTAGCAGGGACTGTGGCTTATGAAATGAAACATTTCAGAGCAGGCTTTGAGTTGTGTTAAATTTTCCTTTGTGTGTGTGTGTGTGTGTGTGTGTGTGTGTGTGTGTGTGTGTAAGAGAGGTATCATCTGTTGTCTGGCCTAGCAGAGCTCTTTGATGCAAATACTGTTACTGCTGTTGATAGAGTACCTTAATCTTAGAGGTAGATAACTCAGCTTCTTTATCAGATGAGGNGTGTGTGTGTGTGTGTGTAAGAGAGGTATCATCTGTTGTCTGGCCTAGCAGAGCTCTTTGATATGCAAATACTGTTACTGCTGTTGATAGAGTACCTTAATCTTAGAGGTAGATAACTCAGCTTCTTTATCAGATGAGGAAGAGAGATTCCCCCAGAGAGGTTCAGGGACTTAGATCCCCCACACCCAGCTAAAGATTGCAAGACCTGGGACTCAAAGCCAGATCTCCCAGCTCCAAGCTCAGTGGGCATCCAGATTCTGCCATGCCGCAGGTCTTATGGAACAATGATGATAAGGCACTGGTGAGGGAGAGAAGTTGACGGATGCAGTAATGATGGGGAGTGTCCAGGTGGAGCTTGGAGCATATCTCCAATACCCTTCCTGTTTCTTTTTATTTTTTTTAAAAGATGATTTATTTGGCAGCGCTGGGTGTTAGTGTTGGCATGTGGGATTCCTTTTTTAGCTGCAGCATGTGTAATCTTGGTTGTAGCATGTGGGATCTAGTTCCCTGAGCAGGGATTGAACCCAGGCCCTCTGCTTGGGGAGCTTGGAGTTTTAACCACTGGACCACCAGGGACGGTCTCCCCCACTTCCTGTTTAGAACACCCTGCTGGCCTCTGCCCAGCTCACTGTAGCTCCCTCCTTGTTCTTACTTGGGGAATATTGCCAATGTCTGGCCCCCATTCCTGCATCTCTGGAGCATCATTTCCTGATGTAACTAGGCCGGCATTAGTTGTGAAGGATTTGTCTTTAGAGGGCCTTACATGCTGTTTCTCCTACTGTAACAAATTTTTGTGTACAATCCCAAGATCAGAGTCCCCGGGGCCCCTCTTTCTATTGTGCTGACTGACAGGAGATTTCCTGACAGCTTTTTCTGTGCAATTTCATAAAGGGAATCAGAAATCCAGTGATCAGATCAAATAAGGCAGAGAAGGGTGGAGGAGAGAGGTGAGGCAGCCAGAGAACTGGGCGAGACAATCCTTGAGAAAACCAGAGGCTGCGGGAGCCACAGGCTGCTCCGCGGGGGGCCTGTGCTGAGGGGTGGGGTACCTGTGACTAGATCCAGCA
>SJYV01004907.1:0-40983 GCA_006410875.1 Neotragus pygmaeus
GGAGTTAAACTTCAGTAAGACTTCTTGCATTTCTCTGAAAGAGGTCTCTTGCATTTCTAATTATTTGGGGTTTTCCCCTTCTACTCCTCTCAGGTCAGACTTCAGAAATGTATGCTTCAGTCAATATGCTCTTCAGCAGAAAGCTCAGGGAGTGGGAGGTGCAGGGTAATGAAATTTTCTGGGTAATGGAGGAATCTATTGATAAAACTCCATTTGTTTTACCCTTCTTTCTGGCTGCTAGTTTTTTTTTTTTTTTTTTTTAATGTCTGAGTCACTTTTTCTGACCTGTGATTGTAATTAAGTGGATTCTTGCTGAAGAGGGTTCTTGCAGCCACGGAGGAGTGGTGCGGTCATCAATAACCACAGGCCAGAGCTAGAGAAGGGGATGAAAAAGGAGAAGAACGGGGTAACCACACCCCTGACCACGGGGCCGCAGGGCATCATGGGAACTGAAGGTCAGCTGCGGCCACATCTCTCAGGGTTCCCTCCAGCAGCCTCCTCCCCTCCTGTCACCTGCAGGAGAAGCAGGGTCAGAGTCATAGCACAGTCTTGTTTCTTGCCTCACCTTGCCCCGACCTTCACGAGAGAAGGACAGATGTTGGGGGAAACGCTGTGCAAGAGTTTGTTTTTAGAGGCAACTTCTAGGGAAGGTCCGGGGGGATCTGGACATCCTGGGTATTGGGAAGAAGAACGCGACCCATGAGCTGGAAGAGTTTATTTCTTGTCCTGCTCTGCGGTTCATAAGCTGTGTGGCCCTGGGTAAGTGGCTTCTCCTCTCTGGGCCTCATTGTCTGTCTCTAAAAAGGGCTGCCGTCTGCAGGGTCTCTATCCATGCAGTTGAAAGTTGGGATAGTAAAGCCTTTCCTGCTCACCTCAGGGAGGTATGGCGAGATCAAGATAAAAAGTGCGGGGAAATCCTTGATAAGCTGTAAAGCCAACGTCACTGGGAGAGGTGAGTTCTCCACAAGAGGCTCCCCTCAGCAGTCAGGGACGTCTTGATGCAAACCAGGTGTCAAGTGTGATCAGATCTAAAGGAAGGGGGTCCGGGGAGACTGTGGCCTGAGGGAGGAGGAAGGGAAGTTAAGTGGACAGCCAGGCCTTCCAGAATCTCCCGTCAGACAGAGCTCCCCCAGCCCTCCTCAGTCTCAGCACCGACAGGAGCCCCCCCCACACCCCACCATTCGTATTTACGCCTTGTGATGCCGGGAGCACTCCCCTTGCTCCTGGGTCCTCTGCACCTCCCTGGGGGGTATGCAGGCAGGTAGCTTCATCATGCTTCTGTCCAGATGAGAAAATAAGCCACCTCCAGAGAGAGGTTAGGTGGTGGGCTCCAAGCCCCCTGGCAAGTCTGAGCCCTACCGGAACCCTCCAGAGTACTATGGGGAAAGCCCAGGCACTGAAAACAGAGGGTTTTAATCCCTGTTGGGCAGACTCCCCAGCCAGCTGTGTGCCCTTGGGCAAGCTGTTTAACTTCTCTGAACTTTACTTTCAGACAAATCTGGGAGGTTTTCTGTAGGCTTCTCGGGAGGTTCCAACTGAGCTGAGCCCCTCTTGTGTCCGTAGCAGTGAGTTTAACAGTATCCCTTATACTGGACAGTGCCCAGCACTCGAGAGGCACTGACAAGCATCAGATGCAGGTGAAGCTGTGAAGTGCACTGTTTTTCAGATGGCTTCCGTCCAAAGCTCTGAAAACCTAGCCCCTCCCCCTGCTCCCCGCCCCCATCATCACCATGCAGACCTCGCCTTCGGAACCGGACCACACCCAGGTCCACTCTGACTCCCACACCTTCTCTTCACTCCCTCCAGCGCTGACGTTGAGGCTCAGCCGTTCTCATGAAGGCTGTTGGGACAGATCCATAATTCAGGGACACCATCGCTGCTCAAATGTACAGGAAGGTTTTTGGGAAATAGAAATTGGAGGGAGCTTGACTTTGGCCAAGAGGGTTGCGGTTTGGTCCCTTGAGCTTGGAGTTCAACAGAACCTTAAGACACATTTGGCGTCTGTAAAATCTCTGCTCTGTGCCCCCAGCTGCAGGACAATGGGGGCCATTTATAACTCTGCACATGGAATGAGAACATCTGGTTCAAATAACACACACACATACCCCACAGGAACACATTACAGTAGAGACGAGCGCCCTTAAACTGAATGTACTCTCCCGCTCTCAGTTCAGGGACCATGGGAACCAATAAAGAAGACACAAGCCCTGTCCTGGGGGAACTGGCAGGGGTCGTTTTATCTAACACTGCTCACTCTGAGTCCCTTGGACAGCAAGGAGATCAAAGCAGTCAATCCTAAAGGAAATCAACCCTGAATATTCATTGGAGGGTCTGACGCTAAAGCTCCAGTACTTTGGCCAACTCATGGGAAGAGCTGATTCACTGGAAAAGACCCTGATGCTGGGAATGATTGAGGGCAGGAGGAGAAGGAGACGACAGAGAATAAGATGGTTGGATGGCATCATCCACTCAGTGGACATGAGTTTGAGCAAACTCAGGAAGAAATGGTGAAGGACAGGGAAGCCTGGAGCGCTGTAGCCCATGGGGTCACAAAGAGCTGGACATGACTTAGCGACTGCACAACAGCAATGACATCTGAGGTGGTGGGTAACCTGTCCGAGGTCACACAGCAAGTGAGAGACAGTGGACCGGTGGCCCAACCTCCTCCCAGGCTGCCGCTCTCCCCCAGCTCTGTGCACATGTACTTCACCCAGGGGAGCAGCAAGCAGACCCTCTGCCTTTGGAGTCTGGAGGATGGAGAGAAGNTGTCTGAGGTCACACAGCAAGTGAGAGACAGTGGACCGGTGGCCCAACCTCCTCCCAGGCTGCCGCTCTCCCCCAGCTCTGTGCACATGTACTTCACCCAGGGGAGCAGCAAGCAGACCCTCTGCCTTTGGAGTCTGGAGGATGGAGAGAGGCACCCTCTTCCCCCAAGAAGTCAGAGGTCCCCAGGGTCCTGGCCAGCAGCTTCTTGTCATGTGGAGCATGGCCATCTGTGATGCCAATGCTGGTGCTGCAGACAGAGGCCCCAGAGTCATGGAATCTGCAGGGAGGTGGGGTGCTCTGCAGCCAGTCAGGTTGGGGTCACAAGCACCAGGGTCGCACAAGTGAGCATAGGTGCAGGTGGCCCGAGGGCAGTGGGCCCAGCTGCGCATGCCTGTTGGAGAGTAGATGCTTGTGCCCAGTGGCGCATTGAGCGTGCACTTCCTCCACGGAAAACATCTGCAGAGCTGGGCTGTCTTTTCTTGCCCTATTTTGTTTTAACTCCTTGATATCTCTGGTTCTCCCTCTTTCCACAGTCCCTCCTTTAGGTTTCTCTGCCCCAGATTCCCTCAAAGATTGGGAGACCCTGGCCTCACTTCCCCTTTCTGCCTCATTGGGGGTCCTTCATTCTGAGGTCCCGAGGGAAGTGAAACATCCCTTCACAGTTACCCTTCCCTGTCTTCCCAGAAGCCTGTCGCCCAACCCCTGTGACCTCATAGGTGGCGCCATGAAAACCAAGCACAGCCCACAGGAGGCTGAATGCATGTGGGGCCTGAGAGCTACAGAGGAATTAAGGATGATGCTTACTTTTTTTTTTTAACCTAAACAACTAGAAGGATGGAGTTGCTGTTAACTGAGATGAGGAAGATGTGAGTGACACAGATTGGGGCAGTGAACATCAAGAGTTTCACTTTAAACATATTTTGTGAGACTTCTCAGAAGACAGTTGAGTGTATGAGCCTGGGTTTCAGAAGACAGATCTGATTGATGAGAGAAATTTGGAAGTTCTCAGTATACATGATATATAAAGCCATGGGCTGGATGGGGTGACCTAGGGCGTGAGTGTGGCACTTTACCCCTATTCTCTTAAGTGGGGTAACAAGAGAATCTTTCTTGTATTGTGGGGATGAAAAGGGATGATGAATGTGAGATGCTTAGCCTGACAGGCTGAGGTGCCTGCGGCTTGATACTTAGCTATTACAGATTGGTACAGGAAGGCTCAGGGAGGGAGGGTCACTCTGGGCAGCAGCAGAGACCTTGGGAAAGGAAAACTACATGTAGATTAGTAATGGTGGGCCCTAAACCCCCACCCCTGGGAGAATGGGTTGCCGTCTCTGCAGAGATCAGATTCCCAGGAGCCCTCTGGACCCTGATCCTTTAATCCAGGCTGTCTTATCGACGCGTCCTCCATGCAGCCAGCATCCAGCTAGAAGGAAGCCTAGACATCCCAGCCCCGTCGAGACAAAACCCAGACCCTGCCTGGCTCGTGTTCATTTGACTCCAGCTCCTGTCTGGGGGTTCCCTTGCTTCTGCTGGAGGCTTACTGCTTCCCTGCCTGACATGCTCCCACTGGAACTGGACACTGATCAGATGTTTCCCACCCCTGTGTCGTCCATTCTACCCCCACAACAACCTTATAAGGAAGATTCTCTTGTTGCCCCAACTCAGAGGACGGGTAGAGAGAGAGCACTCACTCCCTTGGTCATCTTGCCAGTCTCCTGGCCTCAAACCTCATCTATGCCAAGGCTCCCAAACTCTCCTCTTCGACCCGACCACTGTCCTGAACAAACTCTTATCTCTGCCTAAATGCATTCCCTCTTTCTCTGCTTGGTTAACTCTTCCTCACCCTTCGTTTCATCTTAGACGTTCCATCCTTCCAGACAGCGCTAAAATCCTCCCCTCAATCTGGGTCAGGTACCTTCTCAAGAGTCCCCATAACACTCTGTCAACACATGCTATTGAATTCATCTATTTTTGGGCTTCTCTGTGTCTCTAGATTTGCTCAAATTTGTTGCTTAAAAGACAAAAGTATAAAAGAAGTAAACAATAAAGACCTACTGAATAGCACAGGGAACTATAATCAATATCTTATAATAACTTATAATGAAAAATAATCTGAAAAAGAATATATAATATATGCACACATATATATAAATATATATAAAACTGAGTTGCTTTACACCTGAAACTAACACTGTAACCTTGTAAATTAACTATGCTTCAATTTTAAAAAGTACAAGAACTTCCCTGGTGGCCCAGTGGTTAAGAATTTGCCTTCCAATGCAGTGGATGTGGGTTTAATTCCTGGTCAGGGAACTAAGATGCCACATGCAGCAGGACAAATAAGGCTAAAGCACCATAACTCCTGAGTGTGCATGCCACAACTAGAGAGGCCCTGCGCCACAACTCAGACATGACACGCCAATAAATGAATAAGTAAACATTGTTTAAAAGTACAAAGGGAATGATGGGTAAATCACAAGTGGGCGTATTTGGGGATGAAGCCAGTAAAGACGATACCCCACCTTATACCGCACACAACCCCCAGGGAGGACTCCCGAGCAACAGATTTGGAGTCAAGCGGCCTGGCTTCAAATCCCAGCTTGGCCAGTTATTAGCTGTGTGACCCAAGATTCTTTAAAATGTGTTAATAATTATATCTAGTTCATGAAATTGCTGTCAGAAGCAGCTGAAGCCAGCCTTAGAGCAGAGTTATGCTCAAAAAATTGTAAAAGTACTTGTTGGTATTCAGGGTCAATCCTCTTCCTTTTGGAAAATAAATACACAGGGCCAGCTGTAGAGCTAGCAGAATGTGGGGCCCAATGAGTGGCCCCTAGAGAAGACAGAGGGGACAGCATGTGGGCGGGCCAGGCTTTGTTCTGCAGGGATTTGAGTTACCAAGCACTTCCTCAGAAGGGCAGCCACATCTCTCTCCAGCCTACAACCTGAACAAAACCAGCAAAGCTTTGACAGCGGGGCCTGGAGGACTGCCTTTAGGAAGAGATAATGCTGACTTCCCAGGAGGCCTCCATTGTAAACAAACAGCTGCTTCCAAAGTGCCTTTCCCCATGCGTGTTCTGGACTCTGCCTAAATTGTCCTCTCTGTGTGCCTCTTTCAGTCTCACTCTGTTGCACATTCGCTCACCTCTCAGTTCAAAATGCCACTTTTTATCCCATGCTGTTGGAGAGCTCAGTCATAAAGGCTGGCAGAGGGGCATGCCAGGGGTGGAGGCTGCGACTTTCAGGAAAGAAGCCTTGTGATATCAAGAAGGAGACCCCTTGAGAGTCTCAGATGGGATCTCCCCATGGTCCCCCTGTCCCCACACCTGGCCACTTGGTCAGATGCCTGCTAGGTGTATCCCTGGATCCATACCCTAAGGTCCCCCTCTCTCTAATTTGGTATCTCCTGAATGGAGCTCATCTTTAGTATTGGCCATCTCCAGTGGGGCACTGGCCTTCAGGCCCAGACCCCATTTTCACTTCACAAGTCTTAACTGGGAGCTGACTAGTTACAAGGACCACAGCCTCACTACGGACCCGAGGTAGGACAGGCCCTCCACTACCAGCCTTTATGGCTCAGTACCATCCACCTCTTCTGCGAAGGCTTCTCCACATTCTCAAGTCCTCACTGAACCCTTTTTTTTGAACTCTTGAAGCCTGAGTAAAATTTGCACCCCCTCATCTTAGTCCTGAGTTGTATACTTTAAAAATTGATCATCTTTGCATAATGTGGTGAAGAAGAAGGCATTATTTATAGTCACTAAATCCTGACTCTGCTGAGGGATTCAGGCAAATGACACCACCTTTCTGGGCCTCGGTTTCTGTATCTGTAAAGTGGGATAATAGCAACCTTTCTCATGGGACTAGTTATAAGGATTCAGCAGGTTATTATATCAAGTGCCTAGCAGAGAGCCTGATGCATAATATGTGATCAGTAAATGGCAGTGTTATTATTTAGGGAAGCAGATTCAGTGTATGTACTCTAGGGCTTTAAATGCGCTCTACCACTTACCAGCTTTGGGATCCTGCGTAAACTTCTTAACGTTTATAAACTTTGATTTTCTCATCTGTGAAATGGGACTAATGTCTATTTCTAAAGGTGAGGAAGCCAAGGCACAGATAGATTAAGTGACTTGCCCTAGATTACACAGCTAACAGTGTCAAATATAGGATATGAAGGCTCTAGAGCCTGTTCACTTGACCACTGCCACAGAATGACATGAGGGACACAGAGAAAACCCTGCAATGAGGAAGTGGAGAGGAGGGAGGCATCTTTTCTGCAGGCAGTGTCGGGGGAGATGGGGAGAGCTTTAAATGGAAGGTGAACATTGCTCTAGTCCTGGAGAAAGAGTGTGTGTGGCTGAGAAAGAAGTTAGAAAGTCATTCCAGGTGGGAGACCTCTTACAGTGTTGGTGGGGTGTAAATTGGTGCAGCCGCTATGGAAAACAGTCAACAGTTCCTCAAAAAAACTAAAAATAGAGTTGCCATATGATCATTGGAAGGACTGATGCTAAAGCTGAAGCTTCAATACTTTGGCCACCTCATGTGAAGAGTTAACTCATTGGAAAAGACTCTGATGCTGGGAGGGATTGGGGGCAGGAGGAGAAGGGGACGACAGAGGATGAGATGGCTGGATGGCATCACCGACTCGATGGACATGAGTTTGAGTGAACTCCGGGAGCTGGCGTGCTGCGATTCATGGGGTCGCAAAGAGTCGGACATGACTGAGTGACTGAACTGAACTGAATTGATGGTCCAGCAATCTCTCTTCTGGGCCTATACCCAGACAAAATTGTAATTCAAAAAGATACATGCTCCTCTGTGTTCATAAAAACACTATTTACAATAGTCAAGACATGGAAGCAACCTAGATGTCTATCAACAGATGAATAGATAAAGGAGATATGCTACATATATATCTATATACACAATGGAACATTACTCAGTCATAAAAAAGAATGAAATAATGCCATTTGCAGCAACACGGATGGACGTAGAGATCATCACACTAAGCAAAGTCAGTCAGAAAGAGAAAGACAATGCCATATGGTATCACTTATATGTGGAATCTAAAATACATTGATGAACATATTTATGAAACAAAAGCAATTATAGATATAGAGAAGAGATTTGTGGCTTCCAAGGGGGAGGGGAGGGGGGAGGGAAGGGTTGGGAGTTTGGGGATAGCAAATGCAAACTATTATATATGTGCCACATAAACAACGAGGTCCTACCATATAGCATAGGGAACTATATTCAACTTCTATGATCAACCATAATGGAATGGAAAAGGATGCATGATATATATCTCTGAATCACTCTGCCATACAACAGAAATTAAATATGACATTGTAAATAAAATCTACTTGCGAGCTTTAAATGCTTTTAATATATATGTTAAAGCTAAAAAAAAAGTCATCTCATACAGTTAAACAATGCAAGTGTGCTTAATGCCATAGAACTGTACACTTAAAATTCATTGAAATGCTAATTAAGATTTTTTAAAATAAAGACATACAATTTTCTTAAAAGTCACAACTTTAGTGATATATGTATTTTCTGTAACCATTCAGAAGATAGAGATCAGCAAGCAAAAAATAATTTGTTATTCCCCCCTTCAGATATGTCATTTTAATGCATATCTCTCTGGGGTTGTTTTCATATATATGTTCTGATGGTTATTTACTAAAGATTGGAACCTACTGTATTTCTATACATGCAGCTTTGTAACTTACTCTTTTCACTCACTAAATTATAAAACTTCCACGTCATTAAAAATGAAAAGAGAGCGAGAGAAAGCCATTCTAAGTAGGAGGACTGGCATGAACAGAGGCATGGAGGAACGGCAGCGCAAAAAGCAAGCCTGAAAAGGTGAGGAGTCCAGAGCAGCAGGAGCACAAATTACAAAGAAGAATGTAGTGAGAAGAAAACCTGGATAGGTCACTTGGACCTGGAGACTAGAGGGCCTTAAAGGAAAAAAAATAAATTATGCCAGAAACTCTGGCCTAAAGAAGATACTGTATTTTATCACAAAACTTAGCTGAGGCTCCTGGTAGCCAATGCAACAAGAGAAATACAAGGGACTTCCCTGGTGGTCCAGTGGTTAAGATCAGCCTTGCAAGGCAGGGGACACAGGTTCCCTTAGATCCCTGGTCAGGGAACTAAGATCCCACAAGCTGCGGAGCAACTAAGCCTACCCTAACTAGAGAGCCCCTGCGTCACAATGAAAGATCCCGTACGAGGCAAACTAAGACCCATCAGAGCCAAATAAATATCTTTTAGAGAGAGAGAGAGAAATGCAAAAAGGAAAAGAGGTTTCCATATACAAAGGAGTGAGGAGCACAGGTCTGGTGCCCGACTCCCAGGATTTGGTCCTAGCTCCTTTTTAGTATTCATATTTGTGTTGCCTTGACAAATTAGTTCACGTCTTTGTGAGTCATCCCTCTACTTACAAAACAGTCCAAATAGCAGTGCCTACTTCATAAGATCATTGTGAGAAATTAAATGAACTAATACCTGCAAAGGGCTCAGAGCCTGCCACCTTGTCAACGCCCAATACAAGTTAGAAATCATTTTCATCAATACTTTTTCCCTGCTGAATTCTAAGATGAATGTATCTTGAGATTTCCGCATGCAAAGAGCTACAGGCGACATAAGGGCTAGTATTTGCAGTGAAAATGGGACAGTAACCCTGGCTGCCTTCTCAGTGAGCCTGTGTCTGACATCTCCTGGAAAGATGCCAAGGGCTCTGAGAGAGCCGGTGCTCCCATCCAGGCCCCAAGCTTCCTGACCGCCTGACCTGAGCCAGGAAAGGAAGGATTTTCACTCCCTTCCCGCCTGCCCTCTCTCCCTCTGTTGAGGTCATCCTCTCAGCCTGGCTTTCTGCCCAAGTCGTTTCCTGTTTCCTAAACATTTATCTCCTGCACATTCATGCTTTTTTCTCATATCATCCCTCTGCCTGGAATACTTCTTCCTTCCAGAATCCTCCTGGCAAATGCCTGCATGTCCTTTAAAACTCACTTCCTGTCTCTGGCATTCCCTGACTCTGTGAATCTCCCTCTGCTCCTGGAGGTCTCTGCACCACACTCCCTTCTGAGATGAGTGGCGGTGACAAAGATGGCAGTAGCTTACCATTATCACCCTCTTCTTTTAAACTAGGCACTACGTTAAGTGCTTTCCAAGCATTATTTCAGAAAATTATTTAATTTTTACAACCCTATAAAGGCGTTGCTATTTGCACCCTCATTTGATAGAAAAGGAAACTGAGGCAGAGAATAACTTGCTTGAGCCAGACAACTAGAAGCGAAAGAGCTGAGATATGTACGCGGGGAATCTGTTTTCAGAACCCACACCCACAATTGTTATGCCAAACCACTTCCCTGTATTATTATTTCCATTTTATTGTTACAATTATTAAAAATTGATGATAGATGTGTTCCATTGTCCTTGTACCCTCAGGGCCTGGCACCAGGGTGGACACCCAGGGAGCACTGAAGTTCAGTTTAAATGAGTCAAAGCTCCGTTCAGAGGCCTCATCCTCACTGCTGGACCCCCTGACCAACCCCAGCCAGATGTGAGAGCTCCTTTCATTGACCCCTTTTATGTCTTTATGCTTCTCCAGTGGCAGACACTTTTAGTACTGCAGTGCACACATGTGTACACACACACACACACACACACACACACACACACACTGAGGATTCTTCCAGAGGGTGCAAGAGCAGCTGCCACGTGGTGAAGCCCTCCTGCTCATCAGCACGCTGGTGACTTACATACCTCAACTCATTGATGCCTCACTCAACTTAATGAGGCTGTATCCCGCTTCAAAGACAAGGAAAGCAAGGTTTGGAGCGGGTAAGGGACCAAGGAACCATGCCAGGGTTTCACTCTATCACCCTCTGGCTCCAAAACCCATTTATTCCTCCTTTACATTCTTCTCATCCAGTCTCCCACATCCCTGGATTTCCCACCCCTACAACCTTTGGCACACAGTAGGCCTGCAATAAATATTTGCTCAATTGAACTGCATTATGGTGTGGGTGGTCCAAGAAAAATGTGCCACAGCTCAGGCATTTCAAGTGAAATGCATAGTTTCCAAACCCAAGCATGGAGGAGCCCGCTATTTTTGGATGGCCTTGCACAAATGTTGTGTGGGCTTCCTTTCTGCTACTAAATGTCACTGCATTAGTTTCATTCTCCTGCCTGGGCTGGGGAGGATTATGCAACCAGAGTCTAGGAATGAGTCATTGCTGGCTCAGCTGCCAAACTGTCCACAATTGCCATGATATGGTACAGTCGTTCTTTTTTTTTTCTTTCCAGGCTATTTGCGGGTGGTTTTAACTTTTACAGTCTTTTCTTTCTTTCTTTTCTTCTAATTTTGCATCTCTGTGTCTTTGAGGGTATGAGTGAGGGGATACTGAAGGTCTTCAAAACGATGACCACTCTGTGTCTGCCATTATAAGTTCATCTACTTTCTGTAAAATCTACATGGGGAAGAAAAACCCCTCTGGTAATGATATTATGAGGAGCTGACCTGTGAGAAAGATACGCACTCTTTCCTGGGTTCACAGGGCTTTCCTTCCACTGGGTCAGCTGCCACCACCACCCCCTCCCCTGCAAACCTGCTGGGAAACAAGCAGAATCAGAGATGAGCCTCCCAAACTACGGTGTGCCCTTCACATTCCTTACACAAGCCAGTTTCCTGGATGTGTTGAGGATGGTTGTTTACTTACAGTGGGACCCAGTGGCCTTGAGCCAGGGAAGCCCTGGGGGCAGCCCCCAGCCCTCATTGGATGAACAGGGCAGACCCAGATGCAGTGGGATATGCAGGAGGGCGAGGCCCAATGGTCAAGATGACTGGGTCATCTTGGGTCAAGATGGGTATGTGGCACCTTCTGTGTGCCAGACACAGTGCTAGGATACCTGATAGTATGGGTGATCTGATACCCAGCTGTATCAGTTCAGTTCAGTCACTCAGGCATGTCCGTCTCTTTGTGACCCCATGAACTTCAGCACGCCAGGCCTCCCTGTCCATCACCAACTCCCGGAGTCCACCCAAACTCATGTTCATTGAGTCGGTGATGCCATCCAACCATCTCATCCTCTGTCATCCCCTTCTCCTCCTCCCCTCAATCTTTCCCAGCATCAGGGTCTTTTCAAATGAGTCAGCTCTTCGCATCAGGTGGCCAAAGTATTGGAGTTTCAGCTTCAACATCAGTCCTTCCAATGAACACCCAGGACTGATCTCCTTTAGGATGGACTGGTTGGATCTCCCTGCAAACCAAGGGACTCTCAAGAGTCTTCTCCAACACCACAGTTCAAAAGCATCAATTCTTCAGCACTCAGCTTTCTTTATAGTCCGGCTCTTACATCCATATATGACCAGTGAAAAAACAATAGCCTTGACTAGATGTACCTTTATTGACAAAGTAATGTCTCTGCTTTTTAATATGCTGTCTCAGTTCAGTTCAGATCAGTCGCTCAGGTGTGTCCAACTCTTTGCAACCCCATGAATTGCAGCATGCCAGGCCTCCCTGTCCATCACCAGCTCTCAGAGTTCACTCAAACTCATGTCCATCGAGTCAGTGATGCCATCCAGCCATCTCATCCTCTGTTGTACCCTTCTCCTCCTGCCCCCAATCCCTCCCAGCATCAGANGGGAACAGCCTCTTACTCCAGGGCGGAAGCCCCTCTGGTTGTCTCCCTACCACCCTATACACACTGACAGAGGCAGCAATACCCCAGCCCCCATATTAAATAAATGTGTTCACCATGATGGTTTCGTTGCTTTCTTGTGGGATGGGGCTTGGAAGGGGAAATGAGGGTACAACCAGCTCTTGATAAAAGAAGGGTAAGCAGCTGGGTTAGGGGACCTAGATTCCAAATGTGCCCTGATGTTTTGAAGCTTCAGGAGAAGAGAGCAGAGAGGCAGAGCCCCTGGAACTCAGCTACCTCTAAATGCCTGTCCCCAGGCCCACGTCTCCTGCAGAAATAGGAAGGTCTTTGGTTCTCTGCTCTAGGGCTGAGAAAGAGCCCTTACCCAAACACAACCAGCAGCTGTGGGGAGAACAGTTGTAAAGGTAACAGCAATCCGGTAACAGCAATCCTCGAGGCGCAGGCCTGGGTTAGGGACATGGGGCGAGCCAAGGCTATGGGAAACTCGGGGCATTTGAAAACTCAGTCCTGAAGACTTTGAGCTCTGCTTCATCCTCCTGCTCGAGCCAAGACTGCTGCCCTTTCCCTACAGAGGAACAAGGGTCCTGGCACCCCCTCCTGAGCTCTATTTGTCAAGGTTTGGCTGCCAATTCCAAAGATAATTAGCAGCAGCCCTCAGTGATTTGGGAGGTATGGTCTATGATTTCTCCCTCTCTACAAAAGGCTGAAGCTACTGTTTATTGCTAAGTAAGAGCAGAGCCCAGTCCTGAATCTGGAGTTGTCATTACCCCTAACCGGTAAGTTGTAGCACCTCATTCATTCTTAGGCCCCTTGCACCCAGCATGGTAACTGGCAGAGAATGCACTCAACAGTATTTGGGGAGTGATGGATCTGGAAAGATTGAGTATAAGAGGTCATGGGGAAGCTCAAGACTTTACCCTGGTGCAGCACCACCCTTACAGCAGAAAGTGAAGAGGAACTAAAGAGCCTCTTAATAAAAGTCAAAGAGGAGAGTGAAAAAGCTGGCTTAAAACTCAACATTCAAAAAACAAAGATCATGGCATCCAGTCCCATCACTTCATGGCAAATAGATGGGGAAACAATGGAAAACAGTGACAGACTATTTTNAGCAGAAAGTGAAGAGGAACTAAAGAGCCTCTTAATAAAAGTCAAAGAGGAGAGTGAAAAAGCTGGCTTAAAACTCAACATTCAAAAAACAAAGATCATGGCATCCAGTCCCATCACTTCATGGCAAATAGATGGGGAAACAATGGAAAACAGTGACAGACTATTTTCTTGGGCTCCAAAATCACCGCAGATGGTGACTGCTTCAGCCATGAAATTAAAAGATGCTTGCTCCTTGGAAGAAGCTATGACAAACCTAGCGTATTAAAAAACAGACAGATTACTTTGCCAACAAAGGTCCATCTAGTCAAAGCTACGGTTTTTCCAGTAGTCACATATGGATGTGAGAGTTGGACCGTAAAGAAAGCTGAGTGCTGAAGACGCTTTTGAACTGTGGTGTTAGAAAAGACTCTAAGAGTCCTTTGGACTGCAAGGATATCAAATCAGTCAACCTTAAAGGAAATCAGTACTGAATATTCATTGGAAGGACTGATGATGAAGCTGAAGCTCCAAAACTTTGGCCACCTGATGCGGANGCCCTGACCTTCCACCCTGCCCTGCTCCACCCCTGGTTTTCCAAACACATCTGGCTTCACTCCCCTCCCCCACCTCAGGGGGCTTCTCTGATAGCTCAGTTGGTAAAGAATCTGCCTGAATGCAGGAGAACCTGCTTCAATTCCTGGGTCCAGAAGATCCCCTGGAGAAGGGATAGGCTACCCACTTCAGTATTCTTGGGTTTCCCTTGTGGCTCAGCTGGTAAAAAAAATCTGCCTTTAATGTGGGAGACCTGGGTTAGGAAGATCCCCTGGAGAAGGGAAAGGCTACCCCCTCCAGTATGCTGGCCTGGAGAATTCCATGGACCGTGCATAGCCCACGGGGTCGCAGAGCCCACAAACATGACTGAGTAACTTTCACCTTCACTTTCCCAGCTCAGGGCCTTTGCAAGGGCTGTTTGCATTGCCTGGAGCACTCTTTGCCCAGTTATCTATCTATAGAGAATCCTCTCACCGATCAGGTCTTTGTTCAAACATCAGCATCTCAGTGAGGCCTTTCAAGATCTCCCCAAAAGGTATCATCTCTTCCCCACACACTCTGTCTCCTCTCTCCACTAAAACATTAGCTCCATGAGGGCAGGACCTCTATTTTGTTCTCTGCTGTAACCCCAGTGCCTGTAGAATGCCTAGGAGCACAGAGAAGATGCTCCATAAATGTTCTCTGAATGAATGAAGTGGTAAATGAATAAAGCAGTCTTTACTACTGTTGTCCTACAGTTTAAAGAGCCAGCCTCAGTTCTAGCATCCTGACCCCACTGAGGCCAAGGTATTGGGACCTTCGAAGCCATGATCTCGTGGAGGAAATGGTAACCACTTCTCTCTCCCAGCTAGTCTGAAACTCAGTCTGATAAAACAGAGCATCAATTTATCATGTAGCAGATGACTGCATCTTGAACATCACACTAATGGTTTGCTTGTGAGAAAATGGGCACTTAGCCTGCTATCAGAATCAACTGAGGTGAGAAGCTTCTTCAAATGCCCATTTTGCTAAAAAGAAGAATCAGTTTGCAAGAAAAACATCCGTTTTTTTTATGACCAGTCCTGCACCCTCCTGTCCGTCTGTCCAACACAGGAGCAGGTTTGGAGAAGGACTATGTGTCAGTCCCTGAACTTGACTGGCAAGCACTTGAGAGATGCAGCCATCGGGGAGAATGCTGGCTGACCCTCCGACCATGAGCGTCCCAGGAGTTGGTTCCTCTGGGGATCCTTTTTAAAGCTGATTGTCCCCAAAGCAATAGTGCATTTTAATCTCTTCCTTTTGAAGACAGATCCTTTTCCTTAAAACGAAAGTCTAGCTAATCTTTCCATGAAAGTATTGGTTTTCCTTTTATATAAATTCTAGATTCTTAAAATATTCTCTTTTTTTTCTCCTTGCCTCTGCTACCAACCCTTCTTCTTAAATAATTAAGGCATGTTGTGTGGGGGAGGGAGAGAATTATGTTTAACCAATATACTTCACCACATTTTATATACATAAAAATAAGCTGGATATATTTCTAATTCACAGATTTTGGAATCTCTTTTCATTCTCACAATCTTCCACCACTGCTACCATTGTTTTTTCAGTGTTTTGAAGACTCCAGGAATAGGTCAGGTATACCTGCAAACTAGTACAGTAGGAAGGTACTACTCCCCAGTGTTTGCTAGCGCCTCGCTGGACAGAAAGTTAACTGAGGCCCCTCAGACAGCCTGCAGCAATCCTGGGGTGAGCAGAGGCCAGAGTGCCAGCCAGAGAGTGGGCAAGGAGCCCAGATCTGGGCCCCCAGCAAAGGCGGAGTTGGAGCAGCCTGGGACTCTGCAGGTGGGGACCGGCAGCTTTGGGATCCGAGTCTGCAGAGGCTGACAGGGAAGCAAGCCCAGGAGGGTGAGGTGCTAAGTCCATGCAGGTGGATGACCAGTCTCCTTGCCCCTCCAAGTCTCAGAGACATGTCTCAGCAAGCTGACCCTAGGAAGGGCACTGTGCCTTTGTCAAAGGCCAGGGTGACACGGGACTTCCTGATTCCATCACACGTGATAGCAAGATGCAAATGTTACTATATGTGAACGGACTAGCGTCCACACTGGTCTGAAAAGCTACGAAATTAAGGCCCAGATCATCCCCCCAAATATCAACAGTAACAATAAACCTTTCCTGAATGTTTTACTGTGCAACAAGCATGGTTCCATGATTCCAACTTGTTTTATGCAAGTTAGATCATTTATTTTTTACAACAACCCTCCTGGTAAATATGGATATTATGCCCATTTTATTTTTTTGGCTGCACTACACAGCTTACATTCCCAGACCAAGTGTTGAACCAGGGCCTCGGCAGCCGAAGTGCCAAGTCCCAACCCCTGGACTGCCAGTGAGGTGCCTATTATACTCATTTTCAAGTTGAGGAAACTGAGACAGCCAGAAGGAAGGTAGGTTCCTCCAGGTAGAGCTGGCAGTTGAGCCAAGCAGTCTGACTTTAAGCTTTCTCAGCCTTAGCACCAGTGACGTGTTGCAACAGAGACTTCTGGTAATTCTCTGCCACGGGGGGCTGTTCTGTGCATTGGAGGAGGTTTAGCAGCAACACAGTCCCCTCGATATCAGGGGCACCTCCATCCTCACCCAAGGTGTGACCACCCTAAGTATCTTCAGGCATTGTAAGACTTCCCTCCCGGTTAAGAACCGCTGCTCTATAGCCAGGGCCGTTCACTGCAAAGAGCAAACTGGATGGCTCCGGATGTGGAATCGGAGATTCATCTAGGAGGGGCGCTGGAGGTGGTTACTCACACCAGGGCTCCCAGGGGAATCCTCGGCTTTCAGTTTTAAAAATCGCATTTATCAGGTCATCTAGAATCCTTTGGTCTCAGGGAAACAATCCCTGAGCAGCTTGCAAGCCAGCTAGACAAACCAATTCTTACTCGTGTATCACAGGGGAGGAGGCAGGTGGGGACGCTGGCTGGCAGATCACACAGGACACTCACTTGGGCAGGGGACTGAGTTCTAGAGCAGCAGGAGAGCGTGGAGGAGGGGCTGGGCTTCCTCGCTGTGCGCTGGTTCTTCACCCTGTGCTAGCTTTCCTCTGTGGAATCCACCACGGAGGGCTTGCCTGCTTCCTGCCCTGTGAGGCAGGTGAGTCTCCCGGCCAGGCTGGCCCAGGGTACAGCAGGACTGTTTGTCCCTCCTTCTAGTCCGTTCCTCCACCGCACACTGCCCTGTGAGCAGCCTGTAGGCCTCCCCTCACAGATGGAACAACACAGGCAATCCGTGACAGACAGAGCAAGGACAAACATCCCAGGTCTCTGCATCACTCTTTCCCATGCCCACTGGTGGGTCTTCCCAGAATGTTGGAGAAGGGGTCTCAGAACCTGGGCTTTACCTCCCTTCAGGATCTAATCATACACATTGTTTGCTTGTCTGTTTTTTGTTTTTGATGTGGACCATTTTTAAAGTCTTGATTGAATTTGTTACAATATTGCTTCTGTTTTATGATTTGGTTTTTTTGACAGGGAGGCATGTGGGATCTTAGCTCCCTGACCAGGGATTGTACCCGCTCCCCCTGCTTTGGAAGAAGGCTTAACCACTGGACTGCTGAAGAAGTTTCAGATCACACATATTTATTGAGGTCCTACTGCAGACCCAACTCTGCCCCGCCCTGTGACAGATGCCGAGGGGTACAATTAGCAAACCCTGGCCTCAGGGAGATGAATGTGGTTATGAGATGAACAGAAGCCAAGCAGTTCCTCTACAGATAAAATGAGAAAAGGAAGGGAGAGAAGGAGGTACATGGGTAGCCCCCTCAGGTGGTTTTGGAGCTTGGAACACAGGTGGAAGGACAGAGTGTGGGAGGAGGTGATGACTCCATTTGAGCCCTGCTGATGTGCAGGCCCCAAGGGATGCCCAGGGGATACCCAGGTGGCCAGGTCAGAAGCTTCAGAAGAATTCTGGGCCTGAGATGGAGAATTTAGAGATGGAGAAGGACTGAGCTGCAGGAGTAGATGAGGAGGCATAGGGAGGGTGTATAGAAGAAGGAAGGCTCTGAGAGAGATGATGCTGCAGGGACAATGGAGAAGGGGTAGCTGGAGATGAAGGGAAAAAGCCCGGGGTGGGCAGTGACCCCAAAGCTGGAGTGTCCTGCCAGGAGGCCTGTGAGGTGAGGATGGAAGAGGACAATCTATCATTAGTGACCAGGAGGCACTCAGGACCTCATCAATAACAAGTGTAGGTGGGGGCTGGGGCAGAAGCCAGAAGCTAATAGCAGACGAAGAGGGAGTGGGAGGTGAGTGCAGAGTCCCCCTTCAAGAAGCTTCACTGTGTAGATCTATTTACTATACAGTAGTATGCATCTATTAATCTCAAACTCCTCCTTTATTCTGCTACAATTATTTCCCCTTTGGTAACCATAAGTGTGCTTTTCAGGTCTGTTTTCTGTTTTGTAACTAAGCTCATTTGTATCATTTTTTTAGATTCCGCATATAAGCGATGGCATATGGTATTTGTCTTTCTGTACCTGACTTATTTCCCTTAGTATGATAATCTTTAGGCCCATGCATGTTGCTGCAAATCGCATTATTTCCTTCTTTTTAATGGCTAAGTGATGTTCCATTGTATATATACCATATCTTCTTTAGCCATGCATCTGTGGATGGGCATCTAGGTTGCTTCCATGTCTTGGCTACTGAAAATAGTGCTGCCATGAACACTGGGGGGTGTATGTATCTTTTTGAATTAGAGTTTTCATCTTTTTCAGATATATGCCCGGGAGTGGGCCTGCTGGATCATATGGTAGCTCTATCTTTAGGAGTTCAAGATTAACAGATACACACTTCTATACATAAAATAGATAAACAAAGGAACTACTACATAGCATGGAGAACTAGAATCAATATCTTGCAATAACTTATAATGGAAAAGAATCTGAAAAATTATATGTATATATTTATATATATATATAACTGAATCACTTTACTGTATACCAGAAACAAATACAACATTGTAAATCAACTAAACTTCAATTAAAAAAAAATTTTTTTTTTTTTAAAGAAGCTTTGCTGTAAAAGAGAGTTGAGAGCACGAAGCTTGAGGGAAAGGCGGACTCTCACTTTCAAATTCCTGCCACTTGACCATCAGCGGAACTTGAAGATGGGGAAGCCCCGAGGTAGCTGCCCACACAGCTGCCGGAGGCTGCTTCCTCCAGCGGTTAATTCCACTTCCTCTGCTACCAAATCCACTGCTAGTGCACCTCTCCTCCCAGCCATGGCTTTTCTGACTTGGCATAGACCTCACCCTGGCCTGGCCTTCAAGCGCACAGTGAAGAGGCAGCTCAAACTAGGCGATGAATGAAAGATGCCCTGGGGTTCTCAGTGTGCTCCAGTGAGTTCAGACCCAAAAACACGTGGACTCTAAGCTAGAACATTTTTGCCAACACCGAGTCCGAAGTATCTCAAATTTTTCCCATGAAGGACCCCTATCGGCATGTGGGAAAGAGGTCCTACACCAGGTGTTAGGGGCCAAAGTGGAATACAGAACAACAGCCACAAGCCAAGAGTTTCTCTAGTTTTTCTAAAGCTTTAAAAATCCACATGGCTTTGCATGTTCCTCTGTGATACACTTGTGTGTTTTGGAGTTTTACAGTCACAGTCTATGCTAAATTGACACTCA
This sequence comes from Neotragus pygmaeus, assembly GCA_006410875.1. Classification (NCBI taxonomy): domain Eukaryota; kingdom Metazoa; phylum Chordata; class Mammalia; order Artiodactyla; family Bovidae; genus Neotragus; species Neotragus pygmaeus. The sequence continues at coordinate 19,726 of SJYV01004907.1, forward strand.
AGGAAGATGTGCCAGATTTGCCCCACAGCAGTCCTAGTGACAAGGGTATCCCATAGCTAAGTCGGGCTTCCCTGGTGGCACAGAGGGGAAAGTATCTGCCTGCAATGTGGGAGACCTGGGTTTGATCCCTGGGTTGGGAAGATGCCCTGGAGAAGGAAATGACAACCCACTCCAGTATTCTTGCCTGGAGAATCACGTAGACAAAGGACCCTGGTAGGCTACAGTCCATGGGGTTGCAAAGAGCAGCTTCACTTTCACTTAGTCCCATTTGCAGTTGCAGTCTGACCCTTCTGCCTCCAGCTCCCTATATCTGCATGAACACACACGCACAATTTCACAGTTGAGGAGAGCGGGGCTCAGAGAGGGGAGGTCACACGCCCAAGGTCACACAGCAAGTACATAAACTAGAATCTAGGTCCATCGACGCCCTGGTCAGTGTTCCTTTTACCCAACTGTTGCCAAAGGAAGTGAGGATGGCATAGCTTTCTCGGGCGAATCTTGGATTTCACATTGAATTCTGGCAAATGAAATTAGGAATGGATAGCAGAAAGTTTAGAGTAGAAAATAAGTAACTTAATCATCTGGGCTCCACAACTTGGTTCTGATGCTATTAAGGCTTGACACTACTAGAATTAATAGCCATGTCCCAGGGAGGGTTTGACAGACTTCAAGAAGGTCTTTCTGCTCCAAATTCTCTCATCCTTTCTGGGTTGAAAGATATGAAAACCACCTTTCAGTTAAGCATCATGTTTTCCCCCTAGGTCATTCTTTGGGGTTGAACTGTACACCCCCAAAGTCCATATGTTGAAGTCCAAATCCCCAGTACCTTGGAATGTGACCCTATTCAGAAATGGAGACTTTGTAGAGGTAATCATTAAAATGAGGTCTTTGAGGGTGGGCAGTAGTCTGATATGACTGGTGTCCTAATAAAAAGAGATCTGGACATAGATACACACAGAGAGAAGACTAGGTGAAGAGATACAGAGAAAAGACAGCCAACCACACACCAAGCAAAGAGGCCTGGGACAATCCTTCCCTCCCAGCCCCCAGAACCAACTCTGCTGACACTTGGGTTTTGGACTTCAAGCCTCTAGAACTATGAGACAATACACTTTTGTTGTGGAAACTAATGCAGTCACCTTTGCAGAGGCTTGAGATACTGGGAAGGAATGCACAGTTGGATTCACACAGCAGAAAAGCATGCTGCTCTTTTAGCAAAGGGAGCCTCTGGTTTGAACTGGTCCCTTTACAGGTACCCCTACATGGCATCTCCTTTCCTCTCCAATGGAGAGATAATAATAATAAAAATTGTCACTCATCTTTACTGAGCATTTATTATGTACCAGGAAGTTTAAAATGCTTTACATTTAATACCCACTACCAGGGGGCCTGAGGGAGTATTATTCCCATTTTATAGATGAGGCAGTTGAGTGCCAATGAGGTCAAGTGTCTAGTCCAAGGCATTGAGCTAGCAGTAAGTAGTTGGACCAGAAATAGAATCCACTTCTCACCCACCTTTCTATCTACTCTCAGGGTGAATGAGCTTTCCCTGGGCTTTCCTCCTGAGTGATGGATGGGGAGCTGACCCCAGTCAAGAGAGAGGAGGGACGCCTCCTGGTGCCTGAAGCTCTGCACCTTCTGACCTGCCCACAGCCCCTCCTCAGGCCCCCTGCAGGTCTGATGGGCTTGGCCAGAGTCTGGGCTGACGTCAGCTGGCTGGAAATTCCTCTGCCCCACGATCAAGGCTAGTAGAACAAAAGCTCCCACAGCAGGAAAAAAACTTCCTGCTCAGCTCCTAGCGAGAGGGCTCGGGTTTCAGCCACACAGCCGGTGAAGTCATCCGTCATGGGCCAGCGGCTGAGGTGCTCCTGAGGGCACGGAGCAGCTGGGCGGAAGGCCTCTCCAATCTTCCCTTCCAGGCTGGCCTCAGGGAAGCCATTTCTCATCTCTAACCTCAGTCAGTCCTTACATCCCCAACCATGCATTTTGCCATTGGGGAAACTGAGGCCCAATGAGAGCTGAAGTTAGTAACAAGAGGTAATGCTTTCAGTAATGAGAGGTGAAGTCAGGGGTTCCATGTAACCACAAATTAGACTTGGTCTGGGGAAGACCTGAGCCCAGCCCTTGATCCCTCCTAGAATTCCTAGAAGGAGCTGAACTCCTGGTCCTAAGGATACTAAGCACAGGGAGAAAGAAAGGTCCTTCGACAAAGACTGGGTGGAAAGGAGACAAATTCCAAAGACACCTCCCCCAACCCCCTCACCGCCCGCTTGTTTCAGCCATCCATCTGCCCCTCCTGGACCACTGAGGGCTGGATGGGAGAACATTCACTCATTCACTCATTCATTCATTTAGCATCTCAGGTACCCACCAAGTGTATGGGCAAAATGTTGAGCTGTGGGTAGGGTCAGCCTGGGCCCCCTGTGTGCCCAGCTAACTTACAAGCCAGCTCAGTCAGGTGGGGTCTGAGATCAAAGCAAAGGGAAGCAGTCACTGAGAAGATGAACACAAAGCAAGCCAGAGACTTGAAAGACCTCATCATTATCAGCAGTTCCTGGCAGTTAAGCACCAGCTATGACCAGGACCAGATGTCGCAGAGCTGTGTCTATGCCCTGGCTGTACACAGGTCACTTTCCGTGGAATTTCTTTTAATTGCACAACCACCGTACGAGGCTGTGGAGTAGACTCCAGGGTCCACAAGCCCCTCTTTCTTTGGGACTTGGACCCCTCCCCCAGCCATATGAGCAAGTCCCTGAGGCCATGTTTGTGTTGATTGGCCCAGCCCCACTGTCACAGAAGATCGCGCTGAGAGTGGACACATGACCCAAGCTGTGATGATCAGATTCTTCGAGAGATTTGGAATTGGAATGTCATATTAACTGAGGCTTACAGGAATCAGGAGGAGAGAGAGGACCAACAATGCAGCAGGTATGCTGGGAGCAATAGTGTGGGTGGTGGTGCTTCCTACCCTCCGGTCCCCAGATTCTCCTACATCCTTATAGCATATTCTGGTTTTGCATAAGCTGACTTGAGTTGGTTTCTGTCACTTGCATCCAAGGAGCCTTAAGCAGACAGTGAGTTTCATGATGGCAAAGACCAGGTCTTGTTCACCAGAGTGTCCTCACAATGGGGCACAGAAAAAGTGCTCATTAAATACTGGTTGAATTAATGAAAAGTGAAGGTTCAGAAATTTTCATTGATTTGGACCCAGGTCACATAGTAAGTAACAGCTGGGATTTGAACTGGGTTTTTCAGCTTCAGAGCATCCATTTTTCTCTATTATACCATGGCCTTTTACAAATTGGTTTTGAAATCAAGGCCATGAGAGGGGAGTGGATCAGAAAGGTTAGAAAGTCTGACTTGGGACTTTCCTTGTGGTCCAGAGGTTCAGAATCCACCTTCCAATGCTGGAGACGTGGATTCAATCCTTGAGGGGGAAACTAAGATCCCATTTGCCTCAGGGCAACTAAGCTGGCACTCTGCAAGTACTGAGTCCACATTCTCTAGAGCCCACAAGCTGCAAGGAAAGATCATTCATGCCACAGTGAAGATCCCAAGTGCCATAGCTACGACCCAACGCAGCCAAATAAATAAATGTGAAAAAAAGTCTGACTTTTCTTTTATAGATGGGAAACCAGGGCCCACGGAAAGGGGTGGAGGAAGTCTCTTGATTCCTATACAACCTTCTAACTGAGCCTGGGTTCTGTCCATGTGTGTGTGATACAGCTGTGTTGGTTGTTGGGACACTGAAGTACTTTTATTTGTTGTTTCGTCACTAAGTCGTATCCTACTCTTTTGCAAACCCATGGACTAGAGCCCACCAGGCTCTTCTGTCCGTGGGACTTTCCAGACAGGAGTACTGAACGGGGTTGCCATTTCATCCACCAGGAGATCTTCCCAGCCTAGGGAATGAACTCATGTCTCCTGCATTGGTGGGTGGATTCTGTTCACTGAGCCACCTGGGAAGCCCAAAGTACTTTTATACCTGTCGGTGAATACCAGCTGCTGGGAGGCCCTAGACCTTCCACCCTCTCCTCAACCCTTCCCTTTGGAAGCCCAGGGCCTCTAGTAGCCCACAAGCAAAGAGGTGATGCTTAACCCCAGCAGGGGTCTCCTGGTACACTGCTTTCTGTGTTAAACATTTTCAGTATTGACCCTCTACCCACATAAGGTGATCTGAGGAATTCTGTCACTGTCTGCATTAAAGAGAGTCTTCTCTCCTGTCTCCCATCACAGCTGAAATTCTATCATGCAGAGATTTCATGTATCCATTCATTCTTGCATTCCACAAATATTTACTGAGTGCCCCTTCTGTGCCAGCTTTCAGTCTCCAGGAGTTTTTGCTCCCCAAGTGGGGGGAATGCAAATAGTCCTGGGGAGGGAGAAATCTGAAGTCTTTATGGCCCCTGTGTCATGGGGAAGGTTTGGCAGTAGTCTGAGATCACCCACCAGGCTGGCTAAACTACCGGAAAAAGGCCAGTAGCAAACAGGGGAGTGAAAAAGCAAGCAAGAATGGGACAGTAAATACAGAAATAACGGATTGCATTTGCAGCGTACAAGGAGGCTTTGTGGCACATCAAAACACCAGATTTTATGGATTGGTGCTGTTATTCTGGTTTGTGTATTTTGTAGGTAAATTGCACGTTGAGCTTCAGAATTTGGGGCCATCGGAAGATCTTAATCTAGTCCAACTGGCAGGTAGCTGAGAGCAAATTCCACGACCATAGATAGGGGTTGGATTGAAATTCTAAGGAGAGAAGTGAGGAATTAAGGATGGATTAAGGATTTCTACATACCAACCCCATCTTATCTACTTTCTTGTGCAATACGTCATTCTCCTAAAGCCAGACTAAGCAGCAGATCTTGTTACTCCATTTTACAGATGGGAGAAACTGAGATTCAATATTCCTAAGTGATTTTCACAATGTGACATCACTAATAACTAATGGAGGACTTTCCTAGTGGTCTAGTGGTTAAGAATCTGCCTGCCAATTCAGGGGCCACTGGTTTGATCCCTGGCCCCAGGAACCAAGATTCCACATGCCGTGGGGGCAATTAAGGCCATATACCACAATCATCCAGCCCATATACCACAATTCTCTCTCAATAAGAGAAACTGGCGCAACTAGAGAGTAGCCCGTTTGCTTCAACTAGAGAAAGCTGGCGTACAATAACAAAGAGCCTGTATGCCACAGTGAAGACCCAGTAAAGCCAAATTAATCCATCAATACTCATAATTAATGGAACTGAGATTTGCACCTGGATCTGACATTTAGTAAATGGCTGTTGAATGAATGATCCTTTTGGCTCCAGAGTCCATGCCCTTTCTACCACAATTGAGAGAACTTGCTGGGAAAGGTACCCCATCTATAGCTAATAACTGTAACGGGTATACAGTTCTTACCAGTGCCAGGCACTGTTCCAAGCTCCTTATATATACACACATACATTGGCTTCTCTGGTGGTTCAGTGGTAAAAGAATCCACTTGCCAATGCAGAAGACTTGGGTTCAATCCTTGGGTGGGGAAGATACCCTGGAGAAGGAAATGACAACCCACTGCAGTATTCTTGCCTGGGAAATCCCAGAGACAGAGGAGCCTGGTGGGCTACAGTCCATGGGGTCACAAAAGAGTCAGACATGACTTAGTGACCAAACAACAACAAAACCTCATTTGACAGATGAGGAAACCAAGGCTCAGAGAGGTGAAGTCACTCATGGAAGGTCTCCGAAGTGGCCCATGGAGGAGCTGGTGTTACAGCAACGTGGCTCCAGAGTCCCTGCCCTGAAGGTCTCTACACTATCTGGCCTGTTTCCTGGCTCCACCAACACAGGGTTTTGCCACTGTATTTTGATTAGTTTGATAAGCATGTGCTGATACCTCATAGCTGATTGCATTTCTCTCATTTCTGGTAGAGTTATGTACTTTTTCATGGTTTGATTTACCATCTGTACTTCCTGTGTAAACTATGTGCTTATCTCTTTTGTTGCTTACTGAGTGGAATCTGGGCACTGATTTTAACTTTTTGTGACAAAGCAAAAATTAATATATTTTAGATTTTTCCGTGGTTTATCTTTTCCAGGCTATTTTCCTCTTGCAATTCATTGTCTATATTTTCTTTAATAAAACATTCCTATTTTTTTAACTTGAAAATCTTTGTTGTCTTCAGTGATGGGTTCCCTTCCAATATGATACATGTGGAATTATACCTTCTCGTCTTTATGGATTGTTTTTCAGACGTGCACAAAATGTAGTCTGCACTTTATTTCAGAAAACATATAAGGTATAACTTTACTCTGTATTAATTATAGTTCTTTCCCACACATTTATTATATGGAATTACTTTCTTCACTGTTGGATTATTTCTAGTTTTACTATATACTGAATTAATTTTGGATCATTTAATCCCTTCCACTGATCTTTTTTTTCCCATTGTTACCATATGGTTCGGATAATTATCTCTTTGTAATATGTTATGAAATCTGGTAAGTTACATTTACTATCATACCCTTTAAAAAGAGGCTTCAGTCCTTTTAACTATTTAATCTCGGTAACTGAACAACACTATTCACTTCTCAGTTCAGTTGCTCAGTCATATCTGACTCTTTGTGACCCCATGGACTGCTGCATGCCAGGCCTCCTTGTCCATCACCAACTCCCGGAGTTTACCCAAACTCATGTCCATTGAGTTGGTGATGCCATCCAACCATTTCATCCTCTGTCATCCCCTTCTCCTCCCACCTTCAATCTTTCCCAGCTTCAGGGTCTTTTCCAATGAGTCAGGTCTTCACATCAGGTGGTCAAAGTATTGGAGTTTCAACTTCAACTCCTTCCAGTGAACACTCAGGACTGACCTCCTTTAGAATGGACTGGTTGGATCTCCTTGCAGTTCAAGGGACTCTCAAGAGTCTTCTCCAACACCACAGTTCAAAAGCATCAATTCTTCGGCACTCAGCTTTCTTTATAGTCCAACTCTCACATCCATACATGACTACTGGATAAACCATAGCCTTGACTAGACAGACCTTGTTGGCAAAGTAATGTCTCTGCCTTTTAATGTGCTGTCTAGGTCTCAAGCTCTTGTAAATTATCCTTTGGGAGCATTAATAGGTAGTGAACGAGCGACTGCACTTTCACTTTTCACTTTCCTGCATTGGAGAAGGAAATGGCAACCCACTCCAGTGTTCTTGCCTGGAGAATCCCAGGGACAGGGGAGCCTGGTGGGCTGCCATCTATGGGGTTGCACAGAGTCGGACACGACTAAAGTGACTTAGCAGCAGCAGCACTAAATCTATATAGAAATTCAAGGAAAATCATTGCCTTTTGATTTTTAATCTTCCAGCCTGGTATGGGTGGGCTTGCCATTAACTTTGATCTTGCTCTATTTCTCCCAACAAGGTTCTGTAACTTTCTTGAAAAAAAATTGTATGGCTTGAAGTAAATTAATGTTCAAGTACTGAATATTTGATATTAAATAAAGGGAACACCCTTTCCTGTGTATTTCCTGTCTTTGTAGGCCTGATATATGAGCCAGAATGGGAGCTCTCGGCTCAGGGGAAGCTGTCAGTGACTAGGGAACCGGGCACACGTGCTGGAGTGTGACAAGGGCCTGGACAGCTGCTGGCAGTGTGAGGAAGGCTCCCTGGGGCTGGGGATGAGGGGAGAGCCTGTGGGGGTCCTGAAAGTGGGAAGCATCCGCGGGAGGGTGTGGCCACGGGAGGGTGTGGCCACGGGAGGGTGTGGCCACGGGAGGGTGTGGCCACGGGAAGGGGCATGGCCTGTCACAGAGGACCCATGCAGGAGGCAGGAGTGGGGAGCAGGAGGGCTCTTTGATCCAGGCCTCAGATGTAGACTCTTCTTTAACTAAAAAATTCCTTTTTCACAGTCATTTATTCTCGGTTGTCCTGGGTCTTTGTTGCTGTGGATGGGTCTTCTCTAGCTACGGCAAGCGGGGCTGCTCTGTGCTGCGGTGCCCAGGCTTCTCGCTGTGCTGGCTTCTCTTGCCGGGGAGCACAGGTGTGAAGTAGTTATGGCACATGGGCTTAGGATCTTCCCAGCCCAGGGACTGAACCTGTGTCCCCTGCACTGGCGAATTCGTAACCACTGTGCCACCAGAAAAGTCCAGCTGAAGGCTCCTAACGTTCGCTCCAAATGAGATTATTTACACTATCAGTGGGTGTTTTTGAGACACCACCGGCTAAGGGAAGGACATCCTCGGAATCTCTGTTAGGTGGGCTGCCATCTATGGGGTTGCATAGGGTCGGACATGACTCAAGAGACTTAGCAGCAGCAGCAGCAGGATGGTCTTTGGTATTTCAAAACTTCCTTTGTGGGAGGCTGAAGTCTGAAACCTCTGTTGAGTGCCAACTATATGTACCAAACCCTGTGCTTGAAGCCCTAATCTTGTTGTCTTATTTAATCCTCTCAACAGCCTGATGAGGTAATTATCATTATACCCATTTTGAGATGAAGAAACTAAACCTATAAGAGGTTAAGGATGACGCCCGAAGGCAACACAACTAGTAAGTTTCAATCTGCCATTAAACTTGGTGTTGCCTTCAAAGCCCACGTTCTTTCCATTCACCATTTTGCTCTTCCAGTGCAAGGTCTCAGTGAGTTACTCTGTCACCTGGAAAGGAGTGAAACATGAGCAAATCCCAAGACCCGGCCAGCTCATTCATTTCTCCAGCAAATGTTTGTCAAGCACCAGTTATGCACTCCACTTCTCCCGGTGTGAAATCAAACTCTATGGTTTGAACCACCAATATTGAATCACCAATATTTATCCTTCCAACTCAGACTTCTTTTCTAAACTTTACACTTGAACAGCCAACTTCCTATTGGTAAACCCAGCAGGATGTCTCACATCTCAGCAAGTAAAAATGGAACTGGCCATTTCTCCTTCAACTCCCCAAACTATGTTCTTTATGTTCTGGCTCAGTGACTGATGCTACCATCTCTCTACCTTATTGTTGGTTCCCGATACCCAATTTTTCACCAACACTTACTTATTTTCTTCCAAATTATGTCTGAATCTGTGTCTTCCTTTCTGCCTCAGCAACCACCCCCTTGGGTTAAATCCTGACCATTTGGTGTGAGTCCTCCCTGGCTACATCCCCCAGAGCCAGAATGCTCTGGAGTCCCTTGTGTGTTTCAGGTGGACCTTCCCATTCCATGACTCCAAAACCTTCCTATTGCAAATTCAACTTTGGTGCAAAATCTCCAAATTGGACTTCATGCCATCCATATCAATCATTAAACCTGCTCTTTAAGCCCTTTTCAAGGGGAACTGGCCCACTATTGCTACCTGCTCAAAGAGCAATTGTGTTTTGGACCATGTCAGCTGATTGAAACAGTGTTAGCCATCTGGCCCAAAGGCAGCTGGATGGTGGGCTGGCCAGCAACGCATGACATGGTCTGGTGTAAAAGAAGCATGAAGTTAATCAGATTCTCTCTAGAAATATGTGAGCAAAACGTGAGCAAAGCAATAGTGAGGGGACGGGGTAGTGAGCAGTGGAGACTGAAGTCATGAAGCAGAGTTGGGGCTGGAGGAGCCATGATGAGCACCTCTGGGATGCAGAGTACACACAGGAGGAGGCAGCTGGTGAGTGCAGAGAAATGGACAGAGCGGCAGAACACAGGAGCCACAAAAAGGATGCTGAGCAGCATAAATAGGGTTCTGCAACTAGAATACTTTTAGCTTTAGGAAAACTTCTCCATATCGTCCGGACTTTTTTACTTTGCTCCAGGTCAGTAAGGATCACAATGGAATGTGGAGGGGTCCCCCAGCCTGGCTTACATCAAACAAGCCCTCTTTCAGACTGGGGTCTCGAGAGAGGCGGCAGAAGTCTTGCAGAACTAGAGAAACAGCTTCAGATCTTCCCCCTGGGGAATTCAGACAATAGGAACCTCCGCCTTTTTTCCACTAAAAGATCACCACACGTGGCAAGGCACGGATGCTCCACTTCAATATTTAGACTTCGATGCTGTGGAAGTCAGCCGTGTTTGTTATTCTGGGGGTTGGTGTTTGGAGAAGCACATTGTCTCCACGGTGATGCCTGGTGCTGAAAGTTGTTCCATTGTCTCAAAGCCCCACCGGCATGAGATCACAAGGCTGAGCCAGTATGTGCTTTTTCTGAATAGGCCCCAGGAGGCTGAGCTGATTTAATTCCCCAAGGGAAGCTAGTTTCCTAACTCCAGGGGGTCAGGGTAGGGCCCAAGTGCCCAGACCAGGCCCCTGAGACTGTGGGCACATTCATATTGGTGTCTGGAAAAGGGGTTCACAGCATGGGCTCTGAAATCAGGCCTCCTGAAATTGTAAACTGGCTCCATCACTTACCAGCTGTGTGAGCTTGGATAAGTCAATCTCTCTGTGCCTCTGTCTCATCTATAAAATCAGGCTAATAATAGTATACACTTTATAATGTTTCATCATAATTAAATAATGTATTAGGTTGATCTATATGACTGTCAAAATTTTTCTTGGTCAAAAATGGTTTCTCCTCATGCAGTTGTGATTAGCGTGTAGCAAGTGATGATAAATGATAGTTAAAAGTGTAAAAAATAGAATTAACACTTATTTTTATTTCAGCCCTTCTCTTACAATGAGTACCAGTCTTTTTTGACTAGGCCCTGCCCAGACTGGTACAGAGAGGGCAGGTGGTACTGATGCCCAGTCTGTGTTGGAGGCACCAGGAAACTGTGGGTTTCTCAGCGCTGGGTCGAATTCTGCCACTAGTAGCTCTGTGGCTTCCTCTCCGAGCTTCTTCCTCTGACAAAATCTATACTATTGGACAAACTCATAAAGATCTCTTCTAGCTCTGATTATCTGATGCTAAGTGTTCTTAGACCATAGAGAATCTCTCTCTCCTTTTAACTTTTTAGCTCTTTGTGTCACTGGTTTGCCACTTGCAAATTAACAGCTCAAGGACCCACTCTCACATTGGCCCCTGGGTCTTTGCCATGTCTAAACACCTTGGGATAGCCTCTATAGCCTCTGACAATAAATTAGGGCTATAGTTTCTTTCGTCACCCAAATTATAATTTAGGCCATATTCAGCTTTGCTGTAAGAATTTCAGCTTTTTCACTTCTCCTTCCCTAAATATTGGACAGGCCAAAAAGTTCAGGTTTTTCCATTACATCTTACAATAACTCACTTACTTATCACAGTCTGTATGGACAGAGGAGCCTAGTAGGATATAGCCATAGGGTCACAAAGAGTCAGACCTGACTGAAGTGACTTAGCCTGCACTCCCACATGTATCAGGCATGCTTCTCGGTGCCTACATGTGTTAAGCCAATTAAACCCCACAGCAAGTTTATGATGGATATACCATGATCCCCATCTTACTGCTGAGGAAAATCAAGGGGCAAAGACAAATATCATGTCCCAATGTCACGTAGCCAGTAAGCGGCAGAACTAGAATTTAAACCATAGTTCATGTTCTCAGCCACAAACTCTACTCTCTTGGCAGTTCCTGTAAATTCTTAGCATTCCATACATCCCTCTTGGTTCCAGAATCTTGTCCACACTCGTGACTTTTCTGGCGAGTCACACCATTAAAGTCTTTAGAGGTACAGTGTGACAAAACAGTACTTTCAGGCACCACCTTTGACCTTCCTGAAGTGTTAAGAAAGGGTTTCATGGTCATACCTCCCCTCAGCTTCAGATTTTTAAAATTTATTTATTCTATTTTATTTAGCTGCACCAGGTCTTAGTTGCAGCATATAGGATCTAACTCCCTGACTGGGGTTCAAACCCAGGCATCCTGCACTGGGAGGGTGGAATCTTGACTGTTGGGCCACCAGGGAAATCCCTCAGCTTCATCTTTAGACCATGATTTCCTGAGAGATTCCTGGATCATTTCTCAGAATTTATTTCTTAAAAAAATGTTAACATTATTTCCTATCTGGAGTGGCGGGGATCTTCATAAACAGCAAGTCCTACCTCTCCTTTTAAAAAAGTCTTTGCTTTAGCTTATCTCTCTCCTCTAGCATTTTGCTGAAAGCAGCAAGAAACCAGGCAACACCTTCAACAATCTGGGTGGAAATCTCATTAGCCCAAATACCCAGTTCACTACGATCATTTTCCACTTTCCAAATAAACTTCAGGTGAAAGTGTTGCTATGCTTTCTCCAACTAGATGTCAAGAATCTACCCTTCCTGATCCCTCTACACTGTTGGTGGGAATGTAAACTGGTATAGCCACTATGGAAAACAGTATGGTGTTTGTTCAGAAAACTAAAAATAGAATTACACTATGAGCCGCAATCTTACTTCTGGGCATAAATCCAAACTAAACTATAACTCAAAAAGATACATGCAGCCCAATGTTCATAGCCGCACTATTCACAATAGCTAAGACATGGAAGCGATCTAAATGTCCATCAACAGATGAATGGATAAAGATGTAAGATATACACACAATGGAATACTACTCAGCCATAAGAAAGAACAAAACAATGCTATATGCGGCAACATTGATGCAACTAGAGATTATCATCTATACTAAGTGAAGTAAGTCAGAAAGAGAAAAATACCATATCACCTATGTGTGGAATCTAAAATATAACAAAAATGAACCTATTTATGAAACAGCGGCAGACTCATGGACATAGTGAACAGACTTGTGGTTGCCAAGAGGGAGGGGTGGAGCGGGAGGTTGGGGTTAGCAGATGTAAGCTATTATATATAGGATGGATAAACAACAAGGTGCTGCTGTATAGTACAGAGAACTATATTTACTATCCAATGATAAACCATAGTATAAAAGAATATATTAAAAGAATGTGCATATACACATATATGTGTATATATGTGTGTCTGTATGTATAACTGAATCACTTTGCTGTACATCAGAAATTAACACATTGTAAATTCAACTATACTTCAATAAAAAAATTAGTCAATTACTTTAGAAAATAATGAAAGGAAGCAGATATTTGTGTTGAGCCATTTTATCAGCTTGCTCCCTACCAGCAGAATTCTAGGAGTGCAAAAACATCTTTTCATTTTTTTACTGTCTCTCCCTTTCAGCCTGAACTGGCAGTGTTTTTGCTGATATAATTCTTTAAAAATGGTATGTTATCAAAAATAAGAAATACTTAGGGGTAAATTTGACAAAAGCTGTGCAAGACTTAATGCCAAAAACTGAGAGAAATTAAAGACAACTAAAATAAGTGGTGTTCTTTGGAGGGAATGATGCTAAAGCTGAAACTCCAGTACTTTGGCCACCTCATGTGAAGAGTTGACTCATTGGAAAAGATTCTGAAGCTGGGAGGGATTGGGGGCAGGAGAAGAAAGGGATGACAGAGGATGAGATGGCTGGATGGCATCACTGACTCGATGGATGTGAGTCTGAGTGAACTCCGGGAGTTGGTGATGGACAGGGAGGCCTGGCGTGCTGCAATTCATGGGGTCACAGAGAGTCAAACACAATTGAGTGACTGAACTGAACTGAACTGAATATAAGTGAAGATACATACAGCTCCTCAGAGATCAGAAGACTCAGCATCATTAGGTGTAAATTTCCTGAAGCTGATCTACAGGTTCAATGCCATTCTAGTTAAAACCTCAGTTGGACAGTGGAGAAACAGACATAGAGAATAGACTGATGGACATGGGGAGAGGGGAGGAGAGCATGAGATGTATGGAAAGAGTAACATGGAAGCTTACATTACCATATGTAAAATAGATAGCCAGAGAGCCAAGGGGAATTTGCTGTAAGGCTCAGGAAACTCAAACAGGGGCTCTGTATCAACCTAGAGGGGTGTGATGGGAAGGGAGATGGGAGGGAGCTGTAAAAGGGGGCCGATATTTGTATACCTATGGCTGATTCATGCTGAGGTTTGACAGAAAACAGCAAAATTCTGTAAAGCAATTATCCTTCAATAAAAATATATAAATTTTAAAAAATTACTAATCAATGAAGACAGAAAATGAGAAAGAATAAAAACTCTACTATAAAAAGATACAAACCTTCAATTAATCACACTTACAAATATGGTTTAAAATAGAAATAACTTCTGCTATTCAGGTACTAAATGCTGTTAGACCAATATTTGAAAAATGTATTTAAAATTTACTCTCTATGAGAATTCCACTATTAGAAATGAATTCAATGAAAATAAGCCAAAAGAGGGAAACATTTTCTATTCAAAATTGCTCAGAGAATGGGAATTTAAAAATCAAAGGGGAAATTTAAAATGTGTTCATGTAGTATAATGAGAAAAATTATAAGAAAGATACTGTGTATTTATCAAGAATATAAAAACATTTCTGTGGCATATTTATTAATATATAGATAATAAATAATATTTGTTCCATTTATGTATTAAGGGAGGAAAATGGCAGGATGAGAAACTTCAAAACACTTAAAGTCATGTCTGACTATTTGAGACCCCATGGACTATACAGTCCATGGAATTCTCCCAGGCCAGAATACTGGAGTGGATAGCCTTTTCCTTCTCTAGGGGATCTTCCCACCCCAGGGATCAAACCCAGGTCTCCTGCATTGCAGGCAGATTCTTTACTAGCTGAGCCACCAGGGAAGCCCAAGAATACTGGAGTGGGTAGCCTATCCCTTCTCCAGTGGATCTTCCTGACCCAGGAATTGAACCAGGGTCTCCTGCATCGCAGGCAGATTTTTTACCAACTGAGCTATGCTGCTGCTGCTAAGTTGCTTCAGTCGTGTCTGACTCTGTGCGACCCCAGAGATGGCAGCCCACCAGGCTCCAAGAACACTGGAGTGGGTTGCCATTTCTTTCTCCAAACTAGGCTATGAGGGAAGCCCAAGACACTGACACCTCACTAAATCAATAACAAAGCTGGCAATAGTTTTCCAACTCAATTTCCTTCTTTCTGGAATCTAATAAAATACAAGAAGTAGGGAACAGTTTCATGAAGAAATAAGTTGCTAAATTTTGGTAAGAAACATTGGTTTCATTCAAAGTGAGTAGAAATATGATGCAAAAAATTTTTTTATTTTATTGAAGTATAATTGATTTACAATGTGTTAGTTTCAGGCATACAGCATAGTGATTTGTTTTGTGTGTGTGTTTTTTTTTTGCAGTTTATATTCCATCATAGGTTATTACAAGATATTAGGTATAATTCCCTATGCTATGCAGTGAATTCTTGTTGCTTACCTATTTTATATAGTTTGTATCTGTTAACTGTTGCTAAGTCACGTCAGTCGTGTCCAACTCTGTGTGACCCCATAGATGGCAGCCCACCAGGCTCCCTTGTCCCTGCGATTCTCCAGGCAAGAACACTGGAGTGGGTTTCTATTTCCTTCTCCAGTGTAGGAAAGTGAAAAGTGAAAGTGAACTTGCTCAGTTGTGTCCAACTCTTCGCAACCTCATGGTCTGTAGCTTACCAGGCTCCTCCATCCATGGGATTTCCCAGGCAAGAGTACTGGAGTGGGTTGCCATTGTCTTCTCCGTTAACTACATACTCCTAAATTGTTCTTCCTCACCTCCCTTTCCCCTTTGGTAACCAAAATTTGTCTATGCATCTGTTTTTGTTTTGTATATAGATTCATTTGTATTATTTTTTTAGAATCCACATATAAAATATCATACAGCAAAAAAAACCCTCAGTTGTTTTGTAGGAAATGATAAACTGATTCTAAGAAATACATATGATAGCCTGAACAAGTTCATAAAAGAAAAAGTTGTTGAAATTATATTAGTTAATTTCCAATTATATAAAGTTACAGTACTCAAGACAGTGTGGTATTGGTGTCAAGACAAATAGCTCAATGCGATAGAACAGAAAACCCCAAAATGGACTCACACGTATATGTGGTACATTGATTTTTCAAACAGCCTTATGAAGATATAATTCACACATCATATAATTTATCCACTTAAAGTATATAATTCAATAGCTTTCAGTATATTCACAGTTGTGTAACCATCACCACAATCTATTTATAGAGTATTTTCATTCCCCCCTAAAAGAAATTCCATACCCATTACCTGTCATTCCCTATTCTCCTCCACAAATACTCAGTGCCAGCTATAAGCAACCACTAATCTATTTCCCATCTCCATAGATTTGCCTGTTCCGGCCATCTGATATAAGCAAAATCATATAATATGTGATCTTTTGTGACTGACTTCCTTCATCTAATGCTTTCAGGGTTCATCTATATTGCTGAATGTATCAGCACTTCATTCCTTTTTATTGCCCAATAATATTACATTGCATGGATATACCCATTTTACTTATCTCTTCACCACTGGTGGACATGTGGACTGTTTCCACTTTGAAGGATATTATGAATAATGCTATTAACATTCAGGTAGAAAATTTTATGCTATTATTTCTCTTTGGTCTAAATCTAGGAATAGAATTCCTGAGTCATATGATAACTCTGTGTTTAACCTGTTGAGAAATTGCCAAACTGTTTTTGAAAGCAGTTACACCATTTGACATTTCCACTAGGAATGTGTGACAGTTCTTTCTCCACTTTCACCAGCACTTGCTATTGTCCATCTTTTTCTACTGTAGTCATTCTAGTGGGTGTGAAGTGGTGTCTTATTGCGTCTTGATTTTCATTTCCTTAATGACTAATGATACTATTGCCTAGCCAAAAGTAATGAAGATTTATTGCTATGCTGTCTTCTAGGGCTTCCCTGGTGGCTCAGAGGTTAAAGCATCTGCCTGGAATGCTGGAGAACCGGGTTCGATCCCTGGGTCAGGAAGATTCCCTGGAGAAGGAAATGGCAACCCACTCCAGTACTCCTGCCTGGAGAATCCCATGGAGGGAGGAGCCTGGTAAGCTACAGTCCATGGGGTCACAAAGAGTCGACAGAGCGACTTCACTTCACTTGTCTTCTAGGAGCTTTAAAGTTTTACTTTTTCCATTTAAGTGTATGTTCCAGTTTGAGTTGTTGTATATGTATGAAGTAGAGTTCCAACTTTATTCTTTTGCTCGTAGATATTTACTTGTCTCAGTACCATATTAAAAAAAAAAAAAAAAACCCAACCCTATTCTTTCCCCAGGTCAATTGATTTTTGACAATGTCAAGACAATTCAATGAGGAAAGGATATTTTTCAACAAGTAGTGTTGGAACAACTAAATATCCATAAAAAAAAAAAAAGGATCCTTGACCCTTACTTCATACCAAACACAAAACCTGACTCTAAATGGGTCATAAACCTAAATGTAAGAGCTAGAACTATAGAACTTCTATAAAACAGAGGAAAAAAATCTTGGTGACTGACCATGGGCTAAAAAAGCACAAATGATAAAAGTAAAAATTGATCAATCTCATTAAAATTTTAAAATTTCTCTCCAAAAGATCATGTTATAAAGTTATAAAGGTAAACTATAGACTGGGAGAAAATATTTGTAAAATATATCTGATAAAAGACTATTCAGAATATAAAAATATCTCTTATAATTCAATATTAAAAATAGCTCAATTTTTAAAGTGGCAAAAATCTGAACAGACACATAGTTACACAGAGATATCAAATAAGTATCATTAACCAGTAGAAAAATGTATATCCAAATTACAGTGAGATACTACTACAAATCCTTTCAGTTCAGTTCAGTTGCTCAATCGTGTCTGACTCTTTTCAACCCCAGGGACTGTAGCACGCCAGGCCTCTCTGTCCACTATCAACTTCTGGAGTTTACTCAAACTCATGTCCATTGAGTTGGTAATGCCATCCAATCATCTCATCCTCTGTTGTCCCCTTTTCCTCCCACCCTCAATCTTTCCCAGCATCAAAGTCTTTTCCAATGAGTCAGCTCTTCGCATCAGGTGGCCAAAGTACTGGAGTTTCAGCTTCAGCATCAGTCCTTCCAACAAATATTCAGGACTGATCTCCTTTAGGATGGACTGGTTTCATCTCCATGTAGTCCAAGGGACTCTCAAGAATCAATTCTTCCACACTCAGCTGTCTTTATAGTCCAACTCTCACATCCATACATGACCACTGGAAAAATCATAGCCTTGACTAGACGGACCTTTGTTGGCAAAGTAATGTCTCTGCTACTTAATATGCTATCTAACTTTTCTTCCAAGGAGTAAGCTTCTTTTAATTTCATGGCTGCGATCACCATCTGCAGTGATTTTGGAGCCCAAAAAAATAAAGTCTGCCACTGTTTACCCAGGTATTTGCCATGAAGTGATGGGACTGGATGCCATGATATTAGTTTTCTGAATGTTGACCTTTAAGCAAAGTTTTTCGCTCTCCTCTTTCACTTTCATCAACAGGCTCTTTAGTTCTTCTTCACTTTCTGCCATAAGGGTGGTGTCATCTGCATATCTGAGGTTATCAATATTTCTCCTGGAAATCTTGATTCCAGCTTGTGCTTCATCCAGCCCAGCGTTTCTCATGATGTACTCTGCATATAAGTTAAATAAGCAGGATGACAATATACAGCCTTGACGTATTACTTTCCAGATTTGGAACCAGTCTATTTTTCATGTCCAGTTCTAACTATTGCTTCCTGACCTGCATACAGATTTCTCAAGAGGCAGGTCAGGTGGTCTGGTATTCCCATCTCTTTAAGAATTTTCCACAGTTTATTGTGATCCACACAGTCAAAGGCTTTGGCATAGTCAATAAAGCACACCCTTTAGACTGCCTAAAATTAAAAGACTGACCATACCACATGTTGGCAAAGATGTAGAACATCTACATTCCACTTAAACTCATACACTGCTGGTAGGAAGGTAATATGGTAAAGCACTCTAGAAAAGTTTAACAGTTCCTCAAAGAGTAAATACAACTATAAATGTTTATACACCAATAATTTGGATAACCTAGAAGAAACGGGGAGAAGCAATGGCAACCCACTCCAGTACTCTTGCCTGGAAAATCCCATGGACGGAGGAGCCTGGTAGGCTGCAGTCCATGGGGTCACAAAGAGTCGGACACTTACTGAGCGACTTCACTTTCACTTTTCACTTTCATGCACTGGAGAAGGAAATGGCAGCCCACTCCAGTGTTGTTGCCTGAAGAATCCCAGGGATGGCAGAGCCTGGTGGGCTGCCATCTGTGGGGTCGCACAGAGTCGGACATGACTGAAGCGACCTAGCAGCAGCAGCAGAAGAAGAAATGGATAAATTCCTAGAAACATACAACTTACCAAGACTGAATCATGAAGAAATAAAAAATTTGAACAGACCAATAACAAGTAAGGAGGTTGAATCAGTAGTCAAAAACCTCCCAACAGAGAAAAATTCAGGACCAGACAATTTCTTTGGTGAATTCTACCAAACATTTAAAGAAGAGTTAATGCCAATTTCCAAACTATCAAAAAATTTAAAATATGGAAGAACTTTCTCCTTATGAGATCAGCATTACTATTACACCCAAACCAGACAAGGACACAATAAAGAAAGAAAGTTACAGGCCAATATCCCTTGTGAACATACATGCAAAAATCCTCAACAAAATACTAACAAAAGAAACTAAATATCACATTAAAAAAATAATATACCATGATCAAATGGGATTTATCCCTGAGGTGCAAGGATGGTTCAACAGACACAAATCAATAGATATGATAAATCATATTAATAGAATAAAGGATAAAAACCAAAATCATTGTGATAGATGGAGAAAAAGCATTTGACAAATTCAATATTCTTTTATAAAAAGAAATTCTCAAGAAATTAGGTATACAAAGAATGTATCTCAACATATTAAATGACATAATATGACAAGCCCATGATGAATATCATAGTAGTGAAAAGCTAAAAGCTTTTCTTGTAAGATCAGAAACAAGACAAGGAAGGTCACTCTTGCCACTTCTATTTAACATAATGTTGGAAGTCCTACTCAGAGCAATTTGGCAAGAGAAAGAAAGAAAAGACATCGAAACTGGAAAATAAGAAGTAAATTTTTCTCTTTTTGCAGATGAAATATTATATATATATATAGAAAACTCTGAAGATTCCACCAAGAAAAATGTTGTGCTTAGTCACTTAGCCGTTCTCAACTCTTTGCAACGCCATGGACTGTAGCTCACCAGTCTCCTCTGTCCATGGGGATTCTCCAGGCAAGAATAGTGGAGTGGGTTGCCATGCCCTCCTCCAGGGAATCTTCCCAACCCAGGGATCAAACTCAAGTCTCCTGCATTGCAGGTGTATTCTTTACCATCTGAGCCTCCAGGGAAGCCCAATAATTTAATAATGCAATCAGTAAAGTTACAATAAGTGAATTCAGTAAAGTTACAGGATATAAACTTATTGCCAAATTCAGACATAAATTGAAGAAAGTAGGGGAAAGCACTAGACCATTCAAGTATGACCTAAATTAAATCCCTTATGCTTATACAGTGGAAGTGACAAAAAGATTCAGGGGATTAAATCTGATAGACACAGTGCATGAAGAACTACAGACAGATGTTCATGACATTGTATAGGAGGTGGTGATCGAGAAAAAGAAATGCAATAAGGCAAAATGGTTGTCTGAGGAGGCCTTACAAATGGTTGAGAAAAGAAGAGAAGTGAAAGGCAAAGTAGAAAAGGAAAGAAATATCCATTTCAATGCAGAGTTCCAAAGAATAGAAAGGAGAGATAAGAAAGCCTTCCTCACTGATCAATACAAAAAAGATAGAGGAAAACAATAAAATGGGAAAGACTAGAGGTCTCTTCAAGAAAATTAGAGATACCAAGGGAAAATTTCATGCAAAGACAGGCTCAATAAAGGGCAGAAAAGGTATGGACCTAAGAGAAGCAGAAGACATTAAGAAGAGGTGGCAAGAATACACAGAAGAACTGTACAAAAAAGATCATGATGACCCAAATAACCATGATGGTGTGATCACTCACCTAGAGACAAACATCCTGGAATGTGAAGTCAAGTGGGCCTTAGGAAGCATCAAACCTGCAAACAAAGCTAGTGGAGGTGATGGAATTCCAGTTGAGCTATTTCAAATCCTAAAAGATGATGCTGTGAAAGTGCTGCACTCAATATGCCAGTAAATTTGGAAAACTCAGCAGTGGCTACAGGACTGGAAATGGTCAGTTTTCATTCCAATTCCAAAGAAGGGCAATGCCAAAGAATGTTCAAACTATTGCACAATTGCACTCATTTCACATGATGGCAAATTAATGCTCAAAATTCTCCAAGTGAGGCTCCAACAGTACATGAACCGAGAAATTCTAGATGTTCAAGCTGGATTTAGAAAAGGCAGAGGAACCAGAGATCAAATTATGAACATCCACTGGATCATTGAAAAAGCAAGAGAGTTCCAGAAAAACATCTATTTCTGCTTTATTGACTAT
>SJYV01004908.1:0-15710 GCA_006410875.1 Neotragus pygmaeus
ACTGGATCGGAAGGGTGGAGGGGAGGGTGGTGAGGCGTTGTGCATGGTGGAGCAGAACAGAGGAGGAGGCAACGGTGGGAGGGGTCTAGGAAGGCTCCCGGGAGGGGGCTGCCTGAGCTAACACATCTTCAGGAGGATGTGTAACTTTATCTGGAGACGAGAGTGGGCCACACTTCAGGCCGAGTGGGTTCAGGGGACACTGAACGAGCATTCTAGGCAGGGGGGCCTTCTAACAGGTCAAGGACGGGAAGAATGCACACTAGGGAAATCCCTCCCGCCGGCAAAGTGTTCTGCTTCTTTGCCTGTCTACACTCTGCCTCCTGTGTGGCCAGCTGGATGAGAGACACCAAAATTAAAATAAGATCTCCGAGTGGGTCTGGCTAAGGGAGGTGTCCGGGGGAGGGCTGAGGCAGGTGAAAAGACTCCTCTTGCTCTTGAGGAGTGGCAGGTGGGGCCTCTCTTGTCCTCAGCGCAGACGACTCAGGGTGCTGGGGAGCAGCTGCGTGACCCGGAGACCGGCAGCTGGACTCTGTCCCTAAAGCAAGACCAGGTCCTCACCTTGCCGTCCGACAAGCCGAGCAGCTGGTATCGCTGAGGGTGGTGCCAGAGGCCAGGGCTGCTGCCCACAGCGTGGGCACAGCCGCGAGGGGAGAGGACGTCTCAACATGCTGGGTGGCATGGTCTACTCAGCTGGGGCGGGGGCGAGGAGGGAGAGGGCAGTGCCAGGCTTGTAAATCAAGGAAGGCTTCCTGGAGGAAGTGACGCGAGAGAGTTGGCCTGATCCCGCAGGCAGGTTAGCGTGGCTGCAAAACAGCGACAAGCATGGTGCAAGCCTCCCGGGATGGGCAAGGATGAAAATGAGCCTGGCACACGGTTAGCCCCAGGGGCAGAAAGCACCTCCTCTGCGTCTTCAGTTGGCTGAAAATCTGGCTGCTCCAGAGATAAAGCTGAGACATGCAGAGGGCTGCAGGGGTGTTGGGGGGGGCGGTGCGCAGCGGAGAGAACCACGGAAAATTGGTAAGTCACGGTTGACTGCTCTTCACTCCCAAAGACACATTTGAAAACAAACAAAAGGCAGGAAGGCTGCAAGCCCCAGCTGCTGCCCCGACCCTCCTGGGCCTCACCCGCACCTGGGCATCTTGGCAAGTCCGCACTGGGACGGGGCCCTGAGCAGCACGGCCCTGGGCTCCTGACCCCCCCGGAGGGGGCACTGAGACCCCGGCGGCGCGCTTGTCTGAAGCCCAGACAGCCGGGTCTCCCGCCTTCTAGGTCTTTCCACTACTTCACCAGATTCCTCGGAAATTAGCAATGGAAAAGCGATCCCACACTGGGGGAGGAAGAGAGTCATATTTTCCGTCCTGGCTCCTTGTGAGCACCTGGGGCGTGGTGGGTCCCCCCAGATCCTGTGCAGAGAGGGAAGCTGGCTTCTGTCCCCTTCAGGGGCAGTAAACGAGGATGCTTTGGCAATGCCGGCATCACGGGCTGGGCTCCAGCGTGAAGTCAGTGCTGGGGGCTCCAGCTGGGGCGGTGCCCGCCCACCGCCACCCCCATTCCCACCCCTGCCTGCACCCTGGGCACTGGCCACCGGCAGAGGGAGGGGGTAAAGGTGGGCGGCTGGCTGGCCTGGGGGCAATGGCAAAGCCTGAGAGCCTCTTGGGCCCAGGAGAGGAAGGACATGTGGATGCTTGGCTCAGGGGGACCTCCAGTGCCGTCCTGCTCTTGCCCTGGACCTGGAGGCCAGGAAGGCAGCAACGAAGCCAGCCGGCCTGAACTTGAGCCTGGCTCGCTGCTCACTGGTCCTGCGCCCGCAGCAGGCCGCTTCACCTCCCCGGGCTCCAACTTCTCCCCCTGGGAACCCAGCTAGCAAACATAGCCCGGTGCCGGGCCCATAGTAAGAACTCAGGAAGTGCCAGCATTTATCTGATGCCCAGCCTCCACCCCCTGTCCTATACCCAGACGTGGAAACCATGTCAGTTTTCTCTTTTCTCCCCCACCTTCTGGTCCCCAAATCTGAGGTCTTAAACTGCTCCATGTGGAGTGAGCTGGCGACTGGAGGACAGGGTCTGAGGCCAGACACCCATGGTGGCGTCCAGGCAGAGCTTGCTGGCGGGGCCGTCCTGCCCCAGGCTGTCGGGAGAGGGGTTTAAGCTGAAGGGGTCAAACTGATTGAGACCCTGAAGCTAGCAGCTTCACTGAGTGGCATGAGGGCCTCGAGGGAGGCCTTGGTCCCAGACGGTTGGCAGGAAATCACTTTCTGGGTCCACTGCTAAGCTGGTCCCCCACTTCCATCCTTCCATCCTTTCCTCCCTTCCTCCTTCTTCCCTTCCTTCCCTCCCTCCCTCCTTTCTCTCTCTGCTCTTTTCCTATCTCTGTCCCTGTCTGTGCTGGTCACTGGAAGCAGAGGGTGAAACTGAGCAGACATTGACTCTGTCATTTCCATACCTACAGTCTAGTGCAAAGCAGCAGGCATCTTGCAAATAATCCAGAGAAATGGCATCCAGTAGAACTTTCTGCGTTCTGTATCTGAACTGCCCACCGCAGTAGCCACTAGATGTATGTGACCAGGGAGTTCTTGCACCGTGGCTACTCAGGAGGCCAATTTTAAATTTTATTTCATTTAAATCAATTCAGATGTAAATAGTCCCCCGTGACTAAGGGCTACTGCATCAGACAGACAGCATGGATCTAGTCACAACTCCGTGTCACCAGGCTATCACTTCCGCACGGCACATGTCTTTATCCAAATGTGTGAGTTCAGTTTTTCATAATCTGTCTCTCTGAGATGGCATGTGCCTTAATCTGGTGTCCTTGAAAGCAGGTCCTGAGATAAAGGCTTGCTGTCTGGTAGCTCGGTAGAGAGTGAGACCCTGGAGATAACCAAGAAAGGCTTCTCCTGCTGGTGTGGTGCCGGGCACTTTGCCTGAGAGCACACTGGCATGAGAAGCCAGAAGGACCGACGGAGAGCTGAGGCCTCCAGACTGTGGAATCTTTAGTTTGTCCCGGTGGAAGAATCCCTGGGGGAACCAGACCTCTCGCTTGACTAAGCCTGAGGCTCGGGGATGACCAAGGAGCTGCTTCTACTTCTTGGGCCCGTGTTATCCCCTCGGCTCCTGCACTGCCAAGCTCTTGATCTCAGGGCCGCAGCCCCGCGGTGTGGGAGCCGTCTCCCACCCTCTGGCGCTGAAGGAACCTGCCACTCACGGTTCATAGGACTTTGAGGAGATGAGCAGCAAGTGTCTGAACAGAATAAAAGTTTCAGGGAAACAAAGCCCCTGTCTCTGCGGGTCGTTATTCTGTCTCCACTCCCCAGAACAGTATTGGACTGAAAATAGAAATTCAACAAATAGCAGAATAAGAATTTAATATCTGTAAAATGTGCTATAAAGCAAATATTTTCAAAAAAGTGTAGAGCTATCACTGGGTTGTGTGGTTCAATAAGAAGGAGAGAAAATCTAGAAAGAAATGAAGGCAGGGGATATAACTTTCTCTGTTGAGGTATACCTTTTTTAAAAATGTATTACATGTTTTTAATCTCTTGTCTTCTGACTTAAAACACAACTACATGAGGCAACAGTAGCAAACTGTGGTAATGGGCTTACAAAATACAGAATATAATTCGTGTGACAATCCTAGCAGAAAGAAGAGGAGAGGACAAAGTTAAAGGAGCAAAGTTTTGTCGACATTTGCCATTGCGTTGGGATCAAGCCAAGCTAGATTTTTATAAGATGTTCATTATAATTTCTATAGCATCACTAACAAAGTTACTTTATATATGAAAGATGTATAAAGAAGTTCAAAAATTAATGGTACACTAGAAAATATCTGTTTAACACTACAGAAGACAAATGGATGAAAAAGCAAATGGTAAAAGAGCAGACATAAATCTCATGCCTCCTTTTTCTTTAGATCGGTATCAGCATTCATATTAAAAACATCCTTTCCAGCATTCTCATAACATTTGTCCATGGTGTTTCCATCACCTGGAATACCTTCTCCCCTTCCTTTTCTGTTACACTTAAATTCTATCAATCTATCAAGACCAATGCAAGTTACAGCAGAAAAATTAGGGATGGAGCAATTGGCAACCGTTCCAAAAAATGGCCTGACAGTAGACCCATTCTCTCTTCTTGCACCAAAATAAACTCGAGATGCATTAAGAATCTTAAGGTAAAACAGTAAAGCCATAAATATACTGGGAGGGAATATATTTACTTATATAATTTCTGAGTGGATAAAAATCTTCCTAAGCAATGTCACATGCGTCAGGAGCCATAAAGGAAATAATGGAGATTTTTGCTATATAGAAACACTGTGAACAAAGTCAAAAGACAAAGAATGAACTGAAAAAAATATGCACCAGAAAAAATAGTTCTAACTCGATATACGAAAATCTCCTTGCAAATCAACAAGGCAAAATATCTGCGGAGATATGGGAAGAAAACTTATAGAAGAGAAAGTTCAAATCTCCAATACATGTATGAAGAAAGTTTAATATCAAGGATGCCAATTAAGATTATAATTTTCAAATATTAGATTGAAAAAGCTTATGAAAAGATGAAAATATCTATTAAAGATCATAAGTACCAGTGAGAGTTCAGGAAATGAACGATCTTATGTGTTGCTGGTGAGACAGCAAATTGGGAAAATATCCTGGAGGCAAAGTGGGCAACGTTCATTCATTAAACAAATATTTATGAAACTTCTCTGTGTGCCAGGCACGTGGCAACAACATACTGCTCATCTTTGCTCTCATTTCACATCCAGTGTGGTGGGGAGATAGACATGAAAGAAAAAAGTATACAAGCAGGTTTGTAATTACTGCAGTTGTAGGATGTACTTATAACATGTTTAACAAGGGGTCCTAACCTGGTCAGGATGACTGGGGAGACTTCCCTAGCGGGTAATCCTGCAGCCAAGTCTAGCACAAGGAGAAGGACTTAGTGAGGAGAATGGAGAGGACAACTGTTCTGGGCAGAGAAAATGACTATGTGAACGCTCTGACGAACTCTGGAGCTCTCCCCTATCCTGCACCTGTCAGTCCTGGCAGGCTCTGCCCCTGCTTGTTTCTTGACTCAACTCCTGATTCCAGGGCTGCTGCAATATATTATCTCCAGTAGCCAGTTTTCACCTCAAAATTGTTGGATTATCTGAGAAACTAAAAGTGTGTCTCACAAAGGAAGTCAATAGATAAAAACTCTTGAGTGGACACAGATTTCAAATTTAGCAGACATGTACTTCAGAGCAGCTACTCTAAATTCATAGAAACATGTTCAAGGAATTAAGTGAAAATATCTTGCCAATGAGTGAACAGATAGGGAGCCACCACAGACAGATGAGATCTTAATGGAAATTCTTGAGTTGAAACGGGCAATAACTGAAAATTTAAAAAATTCACCAAAAGTGCTCCAGTTCTGAGATGGCAGAAGAAAGGGTCAGTAAACCTGAAGATAAATCAACAGAAAGCATTCCACTCAAAGAAAGGAGAGAAATAGGATTGGAAGAAAGAAAAAAAAGAAAAAGAATAGAACTTCAGAGACCGGTCCAAATGCATGTCTCTTCTCCAGAAGGAGAGGAGAACGATATAAGGGCAGGGAAAAAATAAGGAAAGGAGCCCTCTCAATATTAATGGAAAATTTAACTTAAACACCCAAGCAGGGTAAACCCAAGCAAAAGCACTTCTAGGTGAATCGCAGTCAAAGTCCGAAAGCCAGAGAAAAGGAAACATCTTGAAAAGTTTGGAGAAAAAACAAAAACCCAACTTGTTCCCTGAAGGGGAACTGTGATACAGTTAATACCTGATTTCTCACCAAGAAACAAGGAGGCGAAGCCAGAGGTCGCCTCACTTATCTGTCGCCGCTGCTGTTCACTCACTCAGCGTGTCTGACTCTTTGTGACCCCCATGGAGTTCTCTCTTAAGATCCTCAAAAGCAGAAATTAGTAAGAGGGGAAAATAATTAATATTTAGTACAAAACTAACCAGGAATTCCCTAAAACTGAAGAAAGATGTGAGAGCTTAGATTGAAAATGCTCAGTGAACATCAAGCAAAACAAATAAACGAACAAAAAGAAAAATCTCCACATTCCACACCAAGGTACACCATAATGGAATTATAGGACATCCAGGAAAGAGAAAAAAAAAAGTCTAAAGTTATTTTAAAACTATAAGTCACTATAGTACTAGTTTTTTAAAATAATTATACAAAGATTATAAAGGTATTATACATTACAAAAAATACTTGTAAAAGTTTATAAGTACCAGCTTGGTTAGAGTGGAAGTCAGGCTGTAGAAAATTGACTATTGGGCAAATGGTTTTTGTCCATAACAATGCAAGTGAATTTTTTATAGTAGAGCTACAACTGTATTCTGTCTCATAGCAAAGATAATCCAAAACAGTACTTTATAGGATGTTAACAAGTTTTGTACGTATTAGCAAATTCTGATTGCCTACATATATGTCTCCCCTTCAAATTCCCCTTTGAACTGTTTCTCACATATTACTGCTCCCTGTATTAATTAGTGAGTTAAGCAAAACCTTACATGCGTTCATTTTCTATTTGCATGAGGATCATGCTTTTAAAAATTTAATTCTTTCAGTTCGCCGACCAGGAATTGAACCCGCACGTCCCGCAGTGAAACCTGAGTCATAACCACTCTACCACCAAGGAGGTCCCATGAAGATCTAGCTTTAATCTCTTTAAAAATCATTCTTTGTCTACAAGAAGCTGAATTCGTAATATATGATATATAAATAGAAAAGAGCTCCTATGCAGAAAAAAGAAAAACAGATTCACTTAAAAGTGAACAAACCTGTTAAACAGAGAAGTAACCTCATCACTCTTCAGAGAAAGGATCCTTGCAACAGGAGCTAATCATTTTTCACTCCCAGCAGTTTTCCACGGGCCTGAAATCATGGTCAGCAGAAAAGTGACCAAGAAGGGGAGAGGGGCCTGGGAGCGGTGAGGGGCTGGTCAGGGGCAGACTCACCTGTGAGGTCTGAACATGCTAGAAAGGGGCTGGGCTGGGGGTGGGGTGACACCGGTGGTACCCCAGAGGAGGGGCGGCACGGCTCAGATCTAGATGGCAGCAGAGATGAGGCCCAGAGAAGTCCAGGTGATGTGGGGCACCAGCCTGCGGTCTGAGAGTGACCCCCGGGGGCTTGCAGGACAGGTTCAGTCTCCTTATGCCACGGGTGAGTCAGAGGCCAAAAGCCACGGGGATGGGATAAACAAGGGATAAACGGCTGTATAGCCGTTGCTTTGCTGACCAAGGTCTGTCTAGTCAAAGCTACGGTTTTCCCAGTGGTCACGTTTGGATGTGAGAGCTGGACCACAATGAAGGCTGAGTGCCAAAGGATGTTTTTCCCCCAAGAGGGAGAGGGAAGCGCTGGGTGCTGGAGGGAAGGGGGCCAGGGGCGGGCACTAGAGGCAGGAGGCAGCTGTCGGCGAGGCAGAGGCGACAGCCGGGGATCCAGATAAGCAGGAGGTGGTGGTGCAGAGGGCAGGGTGCGGACCCCAGACGGTGGCTTTGGTGGCAGGGTGACGGGCATGCTACCAAGAAGAAGGCAGGCGAGGCAGCGACTGGCCCCAGGTCAGGGACTGCCTCTACCACCCCCCGCCCCAGCCTGCTCCAGCACCTGGGACGCTGACTTATCCGTGTGACAATCAGATGGGCTGAGGCAGCCCTGTGGGAAGACAGCTGGAAGGATGTCTGGGCTCAGGAACGCACAAGTTTCGACAAAGAGCTCCACCTGGGCTGTGGTGCGGGTTGCCAGGCACCCAGGGCTGCAGGTCTCGCCCTGAGCCCAGTGCCAGGGTAAAGGAGGCTGATCCCAGCAGGTCCCGCCTTCCCGTGGGTGCAGGTGGGAGGCGGAGGCTGACTCAGGCCCTGACTCAGCAGGGCTGCCGCTGGGGTGATGAAGGGGGTCCCAGCCCACCCTGAGCGCCCTTTCCTGGGTGTGTTCTGGGAATGCCTCTTAGAGGTCCTAAGTGGAGGCTGTGGCTTCCTTCCTTCTCTCGGAGTTCAAAGACATTTTCTGGGCTGGTCCCACAGCCTCTGAGCTCAGGGCTTGCCCTTCGTGGGGCTTGAAAGGAAATCCTTCACCATCTTCAGTTCAGTTCAGTTCAGTTCAGTCGCTCAGTCGTGTCTGACTCTTTGCGATCCCATGGACTGCAGCAGGCCAGGCCTCCCTGTCCATCACCAACACCCGGAGTCTACCCAAACCCATGTCCATTGAGTCGGTGATACCATCCAACTGTCTCATCCTCTGTCGTCCCCTTCTCCTCCTGCCCTCAATCTTTCCCAGCATCAGGGTCTTTTCCAATGGGTCAGCTCTTTCCATCAGGTGGCCAAAGTATTGCAGTTTCAGCTTCAGCATCAGTCCTTCCTGTGAAGGAACCATCCTCAGCGTCATGGAATCGGTTCACGGTCACCCCGATCTCATTTGCTTGTTCACATGTTCATTTGTTGGCTCCTCTCTCCCTTCCCCCGTCTCCCAAGTGTCCACTGTGGGCCTGCTGGGCCCTGGGACACTGTGAGATGGAGGAGACGTGGCCCTGCCCTGGAATCCCCCAGGGAATCTTTCTGCAGCAGCAGCAAAGCCAGTAAGTGATGGAGAACCCTGAGCTGGGGCTATGGGCCAGGGAAGGCCTCTAAAGACCTCAGATGAGAGCAAAGGGGTGACTTGGGAAAGGGCAAAGGAGGGTTTTAGGAGCACAGATGGAGGTGGGTGGGATGTGTGGCCAAGCTCTGCAGGCTGTGCGGGTGGCTGAAGCCGGGGTGTGGGTGGAGGAGACCCCGGGCAGGGACTGCGCTTGGCAAGGCCTGGGGAGTGGAGGCTGGGGGCCTGGGAGGTCAGGGCCACAGGTTAGGGTGAGAGTGCAGAAGTGGGGAGGGATTCCGGGAGCGCCAGACTGGCACCGTGGAAGTGTGGCTTCCCCAGACCTGCAGCAGGAGGCAGGAGGGAGGTGGCTGGGGCTGGGGGCTGCGGGTGAGGGGCCACGGGCACAGCGGGGCAGCTGGACAGGAGAGGCCCCAGGGTATCGCCTTGCCGTGGGCGCTCCGAGCCTCCTCTCCCCCAGCTTCCAAAGGCCTCCCTGCAGCGTGCTTAGCCCCGGGCCCTGGCCCCTTCAGGGCTGGCCTCTAGACGTGGAGACCCGCCTGGCCCGAGGTCGTGGCTCTCCCGGGCCGGCCACGTCCAGTGATGCTGGCAGGCCAGCACACCGGCTCTGCCTGACTGCACTCAGCTCCTGCCCGCGCTGATGGTCCCTCTGGTTCCAGAGCTCCGGCGGGCTCAGTCCCCGGTCCAGGCCTGCATCCCTCCCCTCCTTGCCACAGTGGCTACCTGGGCCATCGTGAACTGACATCTGGGTCCCCAAAGCCTGCCCCGAGTAGCTTCCCCCAGCTGCCTACGCTGCCCCCCTACCACGGTGCCTGCCCCCAGGGGGGGCACTGAGACTCCAGCACAGAGGCCGGCTCAGCCCAGGCCAGGGGTGTTGGGGACGGCCCCATCTGCCGCGGAGGCACAGTTGAAGGGTGAGCAAGGGGCTTCTGGAGGCCTGAGAGCTGTGATTTGTGCAGACTCCTTGCTCGGAGACCTGTCCCACCTCCACACACCCCTGCACACCCCAAAGCCTGGTAACCGAAACACTGGCAGAGATCCCTCTAGGAGCCCCTGGCTCCCCCCAGGTCTTCCCAGGAGCCAGCCCTGAAGCACCACTTGTGTGAACCCAGCTTACTTGGGAGGGGACCCCAGGAGACATGTGGAGGGCATGAAGGAGGGTGGCAGGAGGGGACCCAGCTATTACAGCCGGTATCATCAGGCAAGTCACCTCTGAGGCTTCCAGAACTCAGTCCCCAGGCCCCCTGGGGAGTGCTGGGGTGGGCACAGGCCGGTGTGGCCCCAGCCGGAGGCAGTCGGCTGCCCGCTCCAGACATGCTTGAGTGGGGGGCTGCTTCGGGGCATGTGGGCTTTGTCTGACTCAAGCCAGAGATAGCGTCTGTCTGCAAAGGCAGCAGAGATGCCCTCCAGGGTGGGGGGGTGCCCCTGGGAGGGACAGGAGATCCACGGGTGTGTGGTTGCTGGCAGCCTGGTCTCCCGGCTCCTCGCCCAGCAATGGAGGGGACATCTTATTCCTTTATCCTAGGAGATTCTGCCAGGCCCCAGTCACCTGGGAGCCTCAGCCAGGGAACTGTGTGCCGGGCAGAGTTGGGGAGGGGGCGTCCGTCCCAGCCCGCAGCCCCAGCACAGCCCCTAGGGCTCCGAGGGGCAGGCTGTGGGGCTGGCAGCTTGGTCTGGACCAACGTTCCGCCCCCAAGACCCGCGGGCTGCCGTGGGCGCCCAGCAGCCAGCCTTTGTCCTGCTGGTCACAGGCGCCGCGCTCCATGCCCAGCTTGTGTTTCCCAGGCCAAGCCGGGCAGGCGGGAGCCCTGCAGCCATGGAAACGACACAGACCACCTGTCCCGCCCGCTCCGTGCTCTGCCCAGCCGCCGCCTCAGTCTCTGTGGGCCTCCTGGTGCGCTGGCCTGGGCCCAGCTGCGCTCCGGGCAGACCAGGACTCGGCCCCGCCCGCCCGGGGCCCTCAGCTGGGCCGCTGCAGGGGGGTCCCCTCGCCTGCTCCTGGCACTTGGGGCTCCGAGGGTCTCGGGTCCTGAGGGCTCTTTCCTCTGCCATGTGGCCCTCCTTCTCTCCAGGCGCTTGCCCGTGGGGCCCAGGCAGAGGGCCAGCTCAGAGGCTTGCTCCCTGATCAGAACGGCCCCAGTATAAGACAGGCTGTCTCGAGAAGTGGTGAGCTCCCCGTCACAGGATACATGCAGGAGTAGACGCCTGGAGCTGTTCCAAGGGAGTCCCGGTGGGTGTGGAGAGTAACGGGCTGAGTGAATGAGCGTGGGAAGGGCTCTCTCACTCAGTGGTCCATGTCCCGTTCTTCTGTTCCATGAGCATCAGTGGTGTCCACCTTTGGGCTCGTCCGCGGGCAAGGGCTGGGCAGGTGACGGTGACATTGTGGTCACGAGCGCTGCCTGCATGGCACGCGAGGCCTGTGGATAAGCAGGCTTCAGGGCAGACACACATGTTCTGCCCCCAGCCAGGCAGACTGGGAGCCCAGAGGGGTCCCGGAGGTCAGGACTTCAGTGCCAGATCCTGTTGGTGGGGAAACCGAGGCACAGGGGGTGGCCCTGCCACCCGGAACCTGGATAATGCCCCAGAGCCTCGGGTCCAAGGCCACCCACGCTGCAAAGGCCTTGGGAACCTCTGAGGAAGGGAGTCGTTTCTCCAGATCTGGGGAGTGACCCAGGAGCAGCACCATGAATGAGGCGGGACGTTGTGTGTTTATTCAACAAGGCTCTAGAAGAGCTGGGCACGCGTCAGGCTGGGCTGCGGGCTGCCGCGAGCGTCTGAGGAGACTCAGCTCCTGGGACAGTGTCCCAGGTCAGGACGGCCGCCCTGCTTCCCAGGTGGCTCCGCGGTAAAGAATCCGCCGGCAGTGCAGGAGACTCGGGTCTGATCCCTGGGTCAGGAAGATCCCTTGGAGAAGGGAACGGCAACCCACTCCAGTGTTCTTGCCTGGAGAATCCCATGGAGACAGGAGCCCGGCAGGCCCCAGTCCGTGTGGTCACAAAGAGCTGGACGTAACTGAGCAACTGAGCACTGAGGCGTGCTTCACGGGGCCGTGTGGCTGGCTTGAAGGGTGAGAACGTTCTGAGCTTCTTCCTGGTCCAGTCAGCTAGTGCTGCATAACAAAGCACCCCAAAACAGCGATGCAGAGCTGCCGCTGCAGCTGCTGAGTCGCTTCAGTCGTGTCCGACTCTGTGACCCCATAGACAGCAGCCCACCAGGCTCCCCCATCCCTGGGATTCTCCAGGCAAGAACACTGGAGTGGGTTGCCATTGCCTTCTCCAATGCATGAAAGTGAAAAGTGAAAGTGAAGTCGCTCAGCTGTGTCCGACTCTTAGTGACCCCATGGACTGCAGCCCACCAGGCTCCTCCATCCGTGGGATTTTCCAGACGAGAATACTGGAGTGGGGTGCCATTCCCTTCTCCAGATTAGAGCTATAACCATGTTCTTCTCCTCCTGATGGCTGTGGGCCAGTTATCCTGAAAGGCCACAGTGGGGACATCTCTGCTCTGCTCTGCCAAGTCTGGCCCCTGGGCCGGGACCATCCCCCGGCACCACGCTGTGCAGNCGACTCTTAGTGACCCCATGGACTGCAGCCCACCAGGCTCCTCCATCCGTGGGATTTTCCAGACGAGAATACTGGAGTGGGGTGCCATTCCCTTCTCCAGATTAGAGCTATAACCATGTTCTTCTCCTCCTGATGGCTGTGGGCCAGTTATCCTGAAAGGCCACAGTGGGGACATCTCTGCTCTGCTCTGCCAAGTCTGGCCCCTGGGCCGGGACCATCCCCCGGCACCACGCTGTGCAGCCCCTCCATGTGGCTCAGGCTTCCCCAGGGCACAGAGGTCTCGGAGGAGTCGAACACCCTTCCTCTATGGTTGCTCAGGACTCCGGAGTAACAGCTGTGCAGCCTCGTGTGGTCAGCCTTGGGGGATACGGGCAGCATCACGGCCTGCAGACCCAAGGAGCCACCAGCCCCCAGACCTGCGAGGAGAGGACAGAGACCTCCGCTCTCCACGGGAGGAGAGGCAGGGCGTTGGCAGCCGTATTTAACACTGCTGCTTGACTGCCTATTCCCAGCCTCCAGTCTCATTCTGTGCTTTGAAAACTCTGCCGTCGGCCAAGTGAGTGAAAGTCGCGCAGTCGTGTCTGACTCTTTGCGACCCCATGGGCTATAGAGTCCATGGAATTCTCCAGGTCAGAGTACTGGAATGGGTAGCCTTTCCCTTCTCCAGGAGCTCCAGAGGATCTTCCCAACTCAGGGATCGAACCCAGATCTCCCACATTCAGGCAGATTCTTCACCAGCTGAGCCACAAAGAAAGCCCAAGGACACTGGAGTGAGTAGCCTATTCCTTCTCCAGCGTTATCTTCTCGACCCAGGAATCGAACTGGGGTCTCCTTCATTGCAGGCGGATTCTTTATTAACTGAGCTTCAGGGAAGCTGCCGTCAGCCAAGGCTGGGCTTGAATCTTAAGCCAGAAAACCATCCTGATAACCCGTCTCCTCAGCAGCACTTTCTGCTCACACATTCGCCCTTGGTTAGGACCCCTTTCTAACGGATAACGGGGACAGCCATGGACATGGTACTCCTTACCTTGCCTGTGCGCTCACACATGTGTGTTCTTTTTTGGTTCTCAGAGCAACCCTGTGAAACATTTCAGAGGAGAGGGCGCGTCTCACCTGGAGTTTTGCAGGATGAGTAGGAGTTCTCCAGATAGAATTTGAAAGACGGTGTGGTAAGCTTGGGCACATGCGCAGTCAGGTGTGGCTGGAGGACAAGTTTCACTTACCCTGGGGCAAGGAGGTTTTAGTGGGGCTGTGCACCAAACAGCCATGACCCTAACCCTAACCTTTCTGGCCCCAGCTGCATGAAGATTGGCAGCTGGCCCAGGACAAGCTGGTGCTGGTGCTTGCCCACCAGCACCCCCAAAAGCCGGTCTGCCTGTCTTCTCTGCTTTATGTGGTTTCAAGAGTCCTAAGCATTCTCTGGGGTAGGTGGGTGGGTGCTGTTAGCCCCATTTCACAGATGAGAAAACTGAGGCTCTGAGCGGTTCCTCTAGAGTCCAGGTGGAGTGAGAGGGCTGGGACCAGGGGTTGGGAGCTCCTCTGGTCCGCCCCACAGCCTCATCCTTCTGGACTGAACTCAGGCAGGGTGGGAAGTTCTTCTCCCCCCAGCACCCCAGCTGCCCCCGCAGCTCCCCACCCCTCTCAGCCCTGACCACATGGCCCAGAAAGGCCGATTCAGAGCCAGCTGCAGCCGGCCAGGCCTCTGGTTTAGATCAGCAGGCAGCAGAGAGCCTGGTCACGTGCTCACTCACGTCCACTGCTCCTTGGGGCCACGGGTGGGGGAGGGCGAGAACTCGAGGGGAGAGGTGCTGGATGAGGGGAAACCAAGGCCTCTGCCACCAGCTTGGGCCCGGCTTCCCCTCCCGTCCAGCCCTTTGCTTCTGGCTCTTGAAAGCCTTTCTCCGACCGCCAGGTAGCCAGCCAGCCCCGGGGCCAGTGCCCCGCTGCCTGCCTGCTCCCGCCTGGCCCGGTCACCCCAAAGAGCTGACAAAAGCCAGCTGCCCTCCCAGCGGTCGCCCAGCAGGCAGACACCCGGAGGCGTGACGCCCGCCCTGGTCTGGCACCGGAGGCTGCCAGGAGGGCCCTTGGAAAGCTCCTCTCCACTCCCACTCCCAGGGGCTCTGCAGCTCCTTTCCGGAATGGCTTCCCGATGAGGTCATGCCGCTCGGAGCGAGGGAGGAGGCCGCCGGGAAATGCTGCTGGCCGGGCCCCAGTTCGCCTGGAAGATGGCTGCCCGCGGCCTCCCGGCCCGCCGCCCGAAGACCCGACAGGGCCCCGCGGGGAGCGAGCTTGGGGCCTTCGTTCCTCTGCCGGCCTCGATGCCACGGCCTCGATGCCACGGCCCCAGGGCCTCACACTGAGCCCAGAGCTGGGCCAGGGACCGCTGCAGCGTCCGTGGGGAGCTGGGGCTGGCTAGGCGGGAGTGGACGCTCACTGGGCCACGAGGGAGGGAGGGCCCTGGCCGGCATGCGGGCTCTGACCCGCCAGGCTGCGTGTTCCTGGAGCGCGCGTTCCTTCCGGCCAGGGGCAGAGGGCTCGAGGCCGCCCGCCTTCCGGGGCCGGGGCCGAGCGGGCCGTGAGGAGGCGGCTGGGGCCCACGCTTGTGCCTCTCCACCCACGTCCCTCTTGCACCTCTTCTCTCGAAGCCAGGCCCCCTTCCCTGCAAAATGGAAACTGCCCGCAGGGAGCTGGAGAGACGCGGCAACTGAGCGCAGAAGTGTCCCCGAGGGGACTCCCCTCCCCACCTACGGAGGCCGCAGGAACCGGCCGACCCCGCAGCCCCCACGGCCTCTCGCAGGGAGGAATGGATTTTAAGATATGAAGCCGCCCCGCGAGGGCCGGCGGGGCAGGGCTCACAGAGGCCTCCTCGGGTCCTCCCTGGGTCCTGGGAGCCGCAGGAGGTCACCTCCGCTGAGCGGGGCCCAGCTGGAGGCCCGGCAGGACCCCTGCCCTTGGCAGCTTGGGGACGCTGCGGGTGTGCAGAGCAAGAGAGCAGGNAGGCCTCCTCGGGTCCTCCCTGGGTCCTGGGAGCCGCAGGAGGTCACCTCCGCTGAGCGGGGCCCAGCTGGAGGCCCGGCAGGACCCCTGCCCTTGGCAGCTTGGGGACGCTGCGGGTGTGCAGAGCAAGAGAGCAGGCCTCGGCGTCTGCAGCCCGGGCTCTGTCTCCGCCTCCGATGGGCTGTGTGACAGCCAAGCCCTGCTCCCATCTGCAGACCGGAGGCTCGTCCACCCCTGGGCCTGACGACCCAGGACCGAGCCTCGCAGCTATGCGGGGGCAGCCTGTCTCTGGGTTTCAGCTCGAATGTCTGTGTTGGAAGAGACCCAGCGGCCACAGAGCAGCGCCCCGTGTGCAGAGGAGGGCCGGGCGCGGGAGTCCGCAGCAGGGCCGGGATCCGAGCCCAGCCTCCTCTGCTGGCCCTGAGTGACCCAGCTGGGCCTCCTCGTCCCCCTCCCGCCTCCCCCTGCACAAAGCACAGGCTCCCAGAGCAGATACGCTCCCCTCTGCTGCTCCCTGGTGGCTGAAGTCACA
>SJYV01004909.1:0-15768 GCA_006410875.1 Neotragus pygmaeus
GGCACTCACATCTATGGTTTCTCCAGAGATGCAGAATTGACTTTGATTTACTCTTTTGGAAGAGAATGAGAATTCTAGATGCTTCCACATTGCCATTTCTACCACAGTGGAATTCATACCCATTGGATCTCAACCCACAAGAAAATTTTGATGCAGGGAAGCATCTTTATATTCCTCTTTTCTTTCCCTTGTACTTCCAACTTTATACATTTAATGCTTGTTTTCTAATACTCTTTTGTAAGCAAAGCATAAGAAGATGTTACTGTCAATTTTTTTGTGAAAAATATTCACGTTCAAATGAAAAAGAAAAATCATAAGCTACAAACAGAACCAATTGGATTTCTAATTGTAAACCCACCACCTGCTAAATCATGTGTGACTTTGCTCACATTAGTTAACCTCAGTTTTATAACCTATAAAAGGGTGTAAGTCTAAAGACTTTTGAAGCAAATCACTGAACACAAGCATTTATAACAACCACAGGTGTGTAAAACACTGCTGACCTCTTTGCCCAAAATAGTCCAATTGTCCACCCTTCTATTCTTCCTTTGGATTTTCTTGGGAAACATACTCTGTTCCCTTTGTCTGTTTAGGTCAAATTCTCTCTTTTGTATACTCCTTTAACACCCTCTTTCCCCTTTCTAGTGTCTGTCTCAATTTCTATCTTATATTTGTTTTTGTATTTATTTAATTATTGTTTATTTTTACCAACACTTTATATACCCCCTTGAGGGTTTTGTTTTGCTCATATTTATAAAAGTCTCAGTCTCAGTATTTAAAAATTAGTTGAATGAATGAATGAATATCAAGAGGCAACAACTAATGAGCACTTACTGTGCGTAATTCTCTGTGCCATGTGCTTTATGTCTGCCACACATAAAATACTCAAATATCTCTCACATTTTTTCATCACAAATTTCAGAAAGATTTAGAAAAGTTAATACTGAGATTTTTCTATTTCCCTCAGTAGTCCGGGTATCTTCCTCTCCCACAATATCTTGATTATACATTCAAACATCTCACGTCCATGATATAATTTGCCTGCACTTTCAAGACCTCCACAACAACACAGATGATTTAGGAACTCTAGTCTGCCTGAGGAGCATCTGAAAGCTTGTTTTAAGTACTTCCCTCATGCATAGAGATTCTAACTCTGTAAGTCAGGAGTGAGACCTGAATATATGTGATTTTATAAGACAATACTGATAACTAATACACAGACATTTCAGAAATTTTGAGATCTAGGAACCTGGAGTTAGAGAATGAAACAGATGTAGAGTTGGAATGTTCAGTGGTAGACCACAGAGAACTTTAATGTTAGGGAAAAGTAATTCTCACTCTTGGAAACTGAACTCCAGTGTTCTGAAATAATAAGAGTTCTGGGTGGCCAGAGATTATTAGTTAGTACTGTGATATGTGATACAGGCTTCCCTGGTGGTTCAGACAGTAATGAATATGCCTGCAATGCAGGAGACCCAGGTTCAATCCCTGGGTTGGGAAGATACCCTCAAGAAGGGAAGGGCTACCCACCCAGTATCCTTTCCTGGAGAATTTCATGGGCAGAGGAGCCTGGCAGGCTATAGTTCATGGGGTCACAAAGAGTTTCACAGGAGTAAGTGACTAACACTTTACTGTGATATGCAAAGAAACCATCAACACTAACAAGGTAAAGCATATATACTGGAAAACTGACCTCACAGGCTGAGAAATCTTGATATGGTTGAAAAAGAAGTAGAATTATTTACATAAACTGTTTTACATTTATGCCTAATTGCCATGCAGTCTAACAGTAATTAGGTATATCCCCTAAATGTGTGTCAGAGGGTAACTGTGTATTTGGAACAGTGATCTCTGTAGATCTGTGTTTTTAGATTACTTTTCTGAACCATAGACATTTGATCACAACCTTAAAACAAATAGTGAAAGTCTGATTAAAACGTACAGCTTTATTTTGAGTGATTTCTTTGGAATTGTCTTATATCCGGGAAAGAGAAAATTTGGTATTTACTTTCTAGAGGGACAGTTGGCATCTCTGAAAATGACAATGGGGATTTTTGAAATGGACACAAAATGACCCGTGCTTTTCTAACCATCCATGGGCTATCTCTAAGCAGTCGACAAAGGAGTCTTCTATTAATACTTCTCACTGAAACACACACTTCAAATGCTAACATAGGAAAGTAACATGTATAGGAATGGACACTTTCACTCTATGAGTTAAATGATACGCTTTGTCTTTGTCACAAAAATTCTCAGATTATTTTTCCCTAAAATCTTTGCTAAGGTCCCTAAAGAAAACAAATAGGATTTTCCACTTGCACGTTCAACTTATGCATCTCCTTTGTATAATTCTCTTGATTCTCCAAATATTAACATTTTAGGCAGGTACAATGAAATTCAACAAACTGAGCTAAAATAAATATATTACCAAATCAAAGAAAACTCAAACCTAATCCTTTAAATTTCAAGTTTCAGGCAAATCTTCTTCTTTAAAGTAATATATTTATCTACATAATTGTTTAGCTAAGACTAACATAAGGTTGACCATACTTTGAGTTATCAACTCTGTCATTTACTAGCTCTGCAATCAGAGGCGGGCTTCCAAGGTGGCCCTAGCGGTAAAGAACC
Organism: Neotragus pygmaeus; assembly: GCA_006410875.1. Lineage (NCBI taxonomy): Eukaryota > Metazoa > Chordata > Mammalia > Artiodactyla > Bovidae > Neotragus > Neotragus pygmaeus. Next base: position 2,629 of record SJYV01004909.1, read on the forward strand.
CATCTGCCAATACAGGAGATGCAAGAGACATGGGTTCAGTCCCTGGGTGGGGAGATCCCGTGGAGGAGGGCTCAGCAACCCATTCCACTTGCCTGGAGAACCCCATGGACAGAGGAGCCTGGCAGGCTATGGTGCATAGGGTCATAGAGAGTCAGACAAGACTGAAGAGACTAAGCATGTAATCAAAGGCAAAGTTTTTAACTTCTCCAAGACCCAGCCCATTCATCAGTAAAATGGGGACATCTCTCACATAGGTTTCATGTAAGAATTAAAGGAAAGCATGTTTTAAGAGTACATGAAAATGGGCCCAACACAAGGTAAATATCATGGGTTTTATTTTTTGCTTTGAAAGAATACAAGTGCCTCAATGCTCACTGAAGCATTGTTTACAATAGCCAAGACATGGAATCAACCTCAATACCCATGACAGCAGAATGGATAAAGATATGGTACATATATACAATGAGATAGTACTCATCCATAAAAACTAATGAAATAATGCCATTTGTAGCAACACGAATGGAGATTATTATACTAAGTGAAGTCAGAGAAAGACAAATATCACATGATATCACTTATATGCAATACCTAGAAAAAAATGACACAAATGAACTCATTTACAAACAGAAACAGATACACAGACTCAGAGAACTTACAGCTACCAAGAGGGAAGGGTGTGAAGGAGGGATAGATTGGCAGTTTGGGACAAGTATATATACACTGCTATTTCTGTAAATAGATAACCAGGACTTCCCTGGTGGCATAGTGGATAAGAATCTGCCTGCCATTGCAGGGAACACAGCAAAGATTCTTTCTCTGGTCCAGGAAAGATTCTACATGCTGAGGAGCAACTAAGCCCATGAGCCACAACTACTAAGTTTGTGCTCTAGAGCTGGCAAGCCCAAAAGAATGAAATAATGCTGTCAGCAGCAACATGGATGGACAGAGAGATTATGATACTAACTGAAGTAAATCAGAGACGAATATCATGATATCATTTATATGTGTAATCTTTAAAAATAACATGTGAACTTTTTGCAAATCAGAAACAGATTCAGACTTTGAAAACAAGCTTATGGTTACCAAAAGGTAAAGGTTGGAGGTGATATAATATGAGTTTGAAATTAATAATATACACTTATTATATATAAAATAGATAATGAATAAGGACTTCCTACTGTATAGTAAAGGGAACTCTACTCATTATTCTGTAATAAGCTATACAGAAAAAAATCTTAAAAAAGAATGGACAAATGAGTATGGATAACTAAATCACTTTGCTGTACATCTGAAACCAATATAACATTGTAAATCAACTATAACATAAATAAAAATTAAATTTAAAAAATAAACTAAAAAAAACTCCACTATGCTATACATCTGAAACCAATAATATTGTGGACAACTATACTTTCAATAAAAACAAAAACAAAGAATTATTACCTCTTATTATTACTACTCATCATTGATAAAGCACACTGAGAACAATCATGATAGTGATTATCATGGGGATATGAGAAAAAAGACCTGCAAGTCTTCCACAAACGTCAAATCTCTAAGTACTTGAGACTGTCGCTATGGTTGTTTATAAACTCCGACTCTATTTTCAGTTATGCCTCTTGGACTCAGATGGTTTCCATCCTCAGTCAAATTGTTAAAAATACTTATTAATTTGGGATTAACCTAACTATTAAGCAAAATGACAAAGGTTTCTTTGGTTTCCAGCTTTCAAGTTTCATGCTTGATTTGTTTTTTTGGAGGAGGGAAACTATTGTGATGCACAAATGGTAGCAGCATTTTTATCAGATGGTCCAATAGTCAGTTTTCTTAAAGTGAAAAGTGAATTTCATCAACACAGCTGTCATTTAGCATTCTCATCCATGAAAAGAAAAATTTTAAAAAGATGGAAACTTGCTATTTTTCTGTTTCAAAAATAAAACAAGGCCAATGAAACTGTCATTTGGTCAACTTTACTCAGAAAAGAACTGGCTGTCTTCCCAGAGGCGAATTGAATTGTGGAAAATGTTTCTACTGGTTTTCACAGGAAAAGCAGAATAACTGGAGACAAAGAGGGCAAGAAGTCGACAATTAGGAAAGGAACTAAAATGTAAATAAGAAATAATGTATGATTTGATTTTACTGTTTAATATCCAGCTAAAGTTTGGTTAACAATAAAAGTATTTAGTTCAGGGCACTTCAGTTGAGATTAGGTGTACCTAATTTCCATGGATGCTAACTTTGGTCTTACAGGTACAGGTAAATGAACAAGGAAGTGTTTTGTCAGTCAGAGTTGCAATATCAGAACTTGCTCACTGGTGTGGCTTTGTTTCACATAATTCAAAATTTACATTATTTCGCATCTAAGTGGGAATAATGATTTGACTCACATTCTAGGACAAAAGAGAAAGGATAAGTGACGGTGCTCAGTACAAATAAAATCTTATCGTATTACACTGAAACCTTGTAATTTGGTAAGACAACACTACAAACAATGGTGCTGTTATAAAAAGGGTTATCCTCAAATATGATACTTCAAAGACTGAGAAAGACATTACGTGATTGATTAAATAAATAATGTAATCATTCATGGGAATAAGAACAGATTAAGAGTTATTTGCTGCTGCTTCATTTATAGTATCTCTTCGCTAGCTTTTATTAGAGGAAAATACTTCTGAGTGAAATTCCTGATGAAAAATGCTTATATTTATATTGTTCTGAGCAATTTTTTTATGCTCAGTTAGATTCAAATTACAGAAACATCCTATTAGCATAGGTGTCCTAAAACAAAAACAAAATGGTGGGCAGGAATTCTAAGGGCAGCCAAAGTTAAAAACTGTAATAAACTGTAATTAGAAAATAAAGGGTAAGTTTACATGTATAATAAGGAGGGCAATTTCTCCTGAAACTTAAGATAGCCCTCCCCCAAAGTATTATTTTGGTTGCAAGGGAGAGCCAATCTGACTCCATGTTGGATCTGTTTCTTTGACTTGATTTTCTTTGCTTTTGCTATAATCATACTATAGGAGCTTTCCTGGTGTCTCAGTCAGTAAAGAATCTGCCTGCAATGCAGGAGACCTAGGATCTACTGGGGAAGAAAATGGTAACCTACTCCAGTATTCCTGCCTGGGAAATTCCATGGAAAGAGGAGACTGGTATGCTACCGTCCATGGGGTTGCAAAGAGTTGGACACAAGTGGGCAACTAAACCACCACCATCACTAATCATACATAGTGGTTAGTGGTTCTCTGCCTCAGAGAACCCTGCCCCTCTGCCTGTCTGTTAAACTAAAGTGCCTTTAGTCAGCTCACAGAGATCATCTGACCCTGTCCACCTGTGTATGGCTGCCAGACAGAAGAGATGAACACATTCCTTCCCCATGTGGGCCTTACCCAGAGATGTTTTCACAAGACTGATGGCCCTTTTTACTTTACTTCCTCATTGCCTCTCCCTCTCTATTCTGCCTTTTATCTTCAGTTCCTCACCGCTTCTCTCTTTCCTTCTATGAAAGGAATTGGCATCCAGACCCTAATAAGATGGCTATTTTGAGACATTAGACTGACATCTTCTCAGTCAGTTGGCTTTCCAAATAAAACCGCATTCCTTGCCGCAACAACTCGAGTCTCAGATTTATTGGCCTGTCATGCAGTGAGCAGAGAGAGCTTGGACTTGGTAACACTTTTGGATTATCAGTAAGGGATACTATACAAACTAAAGCCTAATTTCTGAAAATTTTGTGGGAACTTTTATAGATTTAATCATAAAGCATAAAGAGGCACATGAGTGAGAAAATTAATGCTGAAATTGAGGAAATAGTTACCTTAGGACAAAAGGTTATGTAGTTTCATTAAAAGGTGAATAGAGATAATATATAAGTGATGGGTAGCAAAACAGGCTGGAGAAAGCAATGGCACCCCACTCCAGCACTCTTGCCTGGAAAATCCCATGGACGGAGGAGCCTGGTGGGCCGCAGTCCATGGGGTCACTAAGAGTCAGACACGACTGAGCGACTTCACTTTCACTTTTCACTTTCATGCACTGGAGAAGGAAATGGCAACCCACTCCACTGTTCTTGCCTGGAGAATCCCAGGGATGGTGGACGCTGGTGGGCTGCCATCTATGGGGTCGCACAGAGTCAGACACGACTGAAGTGACTTAGCAGCAGCAGCAGCAGCAGCAAAACATGCCACTTTAGCATAAAGATAATATTAGCATGAATGTAGTTGAGAAGAAACAGATACAAGGAAAGCTCTCTGCTTCCCTCATTTGCCTAAAAATAGGACATAAATTTGTAAAAGTGTTCTGACCCCTCTATTAGAAAGAAGTTAATCACCATTGACAGTTCTAGACCATGATTTCCCCAGAGATTCATTAGAGCAATCTTCAAATCAAACATTACTAACCTGATTTTATTCACCATTAGTTCCCCGATACATTTACCCCCCCTCCCAGTTTGCCACCCTAGAAGTCCTTTCTTTTGACTTATCACTTCTCCAAAAATGTATTGTTCTTTGCTAAGATGCAACATAAGACCGGTTTCTAACCACCCCAGTGAATTACTCGACACTGAGTACAACCATGTATATCCGTGATGATCATGTTCAGTTCAGTGCAGTTGCTCAGTTGTGTCTGACTCTTTGCGACTCCATGGCCTGCAGCACACCAGGCCTCCCTTTCCATCACCAGCTCCCGGAGTCCACCCAAACTCATGTCCATTGCGTTGGTGATTCCATCCAACTATCTCATCCTCTGTCAGCCCCTTCTCTTCCCGCCCTCAATCTTTCCCAGCATCAGGGTCTTTTCCAATGAGTCAGCTCTTCACATCAGGTGGCCAAAGTATTGGAGTTTCAGCTTCAACCTAAGTCCTTCCAATGAACACTCAGGATGCACATGTTAATAAACTTCTATTTGCTTTTTCTTCTGTTAATCTGTCTTTGTTAGTCTAATTTACAAGGCCCCAGCTAGAGAACCTGAAATGGGTAGAGTAAAATAAAAAATTTTCCTCCCCTACAAAAAATTACTTCAATAAACATCCTAAGTCATGAGAAAATTCAAATTCTAGAAATAAAAGCAAATATGATCACCCCACTCATTAATGACAATGAGGTTCTCAGTGAGGTTGGTGAACAGCATAAGATGAAGATGCCACATACTTTGCAGAAATAATGTGAATTATGAAGCTCAATAAATATTTCAGTGCTGAGAAAATTAATATAGAACTATAAGCATAAACCTATATAAACTCTTATCTGGACTAATGAAAATATTTACCTGAAAGGAAATTATAGTCCATTTTTAAACTACATTTTTCACAAGGTCTTTGTTGTTTGATAACACACTAAAACAACCCTCTAATCTTAGGTTTTGGGGTTTTTTGTTGGTTTTTTTCTTGAGGTACCTTTTGACATATAATATTAGGTTATATATATATATATATAGTTTTAGGTATACAATGTAATGACTCAGTGTTTGTGTATATTGCAAAATGATAGCCACAATAAGTCTAGTTATTCATCCATAAAGAAATAAAAACTCACATTTTAAAGAAATATAAGAAACACTTAAACATAAGAATTTTCTCCGCCCATCTGGGCTTCCTCTCTCTTCTCTTCTGTGCATTGTGCATCTGTCCAGACCTCCCCACTAGCAGAAATATCTGCTCAACCCTAAAGATCAATTTTCTCCTCCTGGCCCCAGCCATGTAACTCCTTAGAAGACAACATGCCTTCCTCAATCCTATACGAGGACTAAGGAATTCTGTACCACTTGCCTTATACAGCTATCTTATGCAGAGATCTTCAGTGATTTTATGTATAATGCCAATATATCATTTTCCTTAAAGATAGTGATTAGTGCAGAACAGACTGGTCAGATGACCTGAATTGATACTGGAAGTTCTTAACTTAGTATTTATTTATGATCATATTAGGGTTTCCCAGGTGGCTTCGTAGGTAAAGAATCCTCCTGCAATGCAGGAGATATGGGTTCAATCCCCAGGTTGGGAAGATCCCATGGAGTGGGAAATGGCAACCACACCATTGGAGTGGAATATCACTCCAATATTCTTGCCTGGAAAATTTCATGACAGAGGAGCCTGGTGGGCTACAGTCCAAAGGGTTGCAAAAAGTTGGACATGACTGAGTGACTGAGTACACACATTGTTAATTGCTGTCACCCTGCTGTAAATTACATACCCAGGACTCATTTATCTTATAACGAAGTTTATACCCTTTGACCACCTCCCATTCACTTCTGGAAACCACTAATCTGTTCTCTAACTATGAGTTCATTTTTTCATTTTTGCTTTGTTTTTATATTCCACATAAAACTGTTATTATATGGTATTTGTCTCCTTTTGACTTATTTCACTTAGCATGATTCCCTCAAGGTCCATCCGTGCGGTCACAAATGGTAAGATTCACTTCTATTCTATGGCTGAATAATAATATTTCATTATATATAATATTATATATAATACAATCTATTATATATTATGTTTATTATATAATATATAAATACTATAATTTCATTATAGATATATATATTTGTAACAACTTTTTTAGCCATTTAAAGTTAAGTTTGTTTCCATGTCTTGGCTACTGTGAATAGAGCTGCAAGGAACATGAGGGTACATGCTTTAACTTCCCTAGCTTGTTTTAATCTCCTTCGGATATATACCCAGAAATGGGAATACCAAATTATATGTCAGTCTTATTTATTTTTAATTTCTCTATACTGTTTTGCATAACAGCTACATCACCACCAACAATGCACAAGGTTTCCCTTTTTTACACATCCTCACTAACACTTGTTTTTCTTATCTTTTTGATAGATTGCTATTCTAACAGGTGTGAAGTGATATCTCATTATTTTGATTTTAATTTCCCTGATGACTAGTGAGGTTAAGCATCTTTCACAGATCTGTTAGACATCCGCATGTCTTCTTTGGATAAATGTCCAGTCAGTAAGCTCTTTGTTTATTCAGAATTTCTGCCTATTTTTAAATTGAATTTTTTTTTCATTTTTTGCTACTGAGTTGTATAAGTTCTTTATCAACTACATTATTTTTGATAATGCTCCCATTCAGTAAATGACCTTTCATTTTGTTGATGACTTAATTTACCTTGCAGAAGCTCTTTAATTTGATGTACTCTTACTTGTTTTTGTTTTGTTTTTTCAAACATTTGTTGCCTTTGCCTTTGGTGACAAATGCAAAAAAATAATAATTATTATTGTCAAGACTGATATCAAAGAGTTTACTGCCTGTTATGTTCTAGGAGTTCTATGGTTTTAGGTCTTCTATTCAGGTAATTAATCCATTTTGAGTTGATTTTTGCATGTGGTGTAAGGTACAGGTCCAGTTTTCCCAAAACCATTTATTGAAGATTTTTGTTTATTTATTGTTTATTGTCTTTATGTTTTTGGTTTCTTTGTTGTAAATGAACTAACCATAAATGTGTGGGTTTATTTCTAGATTCTCTATCCTAGTTCCTTAATCTATGTGTCTGTTTTTATACCAATACCAAACTGTTTTAGTTACTACAGTTTCATAATAGCATTTGAAATCATGGAGCTTGGTGCCTACAGCTTTTGCTTCTTTCCAAAGACTGTAATATTTGGAGTCTTTTATAGTCACACATAAATTTTAGGGCTGTTTGTTTTTTTCCGTGAAAACTCTCTTTGGAATTTGATAGTGTTAGGTAGTTAGAACAGGGAAAAAGGAGTCCAAAATGGCAGTGACTAAGAGACAAAGAAAGGAAAAAGCTCGTGAAAATGGAAAAAAAGGAAATCTGCAGACGAGTGAGAACTTCAGGTGAAACAAACACTTCCCCTTCTTAGCTCGCCCAATTTGCATAGGGTAGGCTTGGAGGGAGGAGACAAATGTATAAAAGGAGGAAGCCTAGAAGGATTGAGCCGTCTCCCTTGGGATTGGCCCACCCTCACACCTTGAGGGTATACTATCCTTTGCTTTTCCTAATAAAACTGAGTTGTAACCAAGCTATAACACTGGTCTGCCATTTCAACGTTCAAATCTTTGCTGTGGTGAGACAGAACCAAGAAAATTACATACTCCCTCGACAATAGGATATCCTAAATCCAGATGTCTGTTTCCTTCCCCAAGGTAGGGAAGTTTGTAGTCATTATTTCTTCCAATGAATTTTCTGACCCTTTTATTGCTCTGTTCTACTTTGAGAATCCCTGAAATTCAAATGTTAGCTGATGTTGTCTCATAAATCTCCTAAGCTATCCTCACTTTTCAAAATCCTTTTCTGCTGCTCTAATTCGGTGAGTTCCACTGTTCTGTCTTTGAGTTGACTGATCCTTTCTCTGTTTCATCTAGTCTTCTGTTGAAACTCTCCAGTGAATTTTTCAGTATAGTTACTATATTCTTTATCTCTTTGACTTCTATTTGATACTTTTTAAAATTTCTATCTCTTTGTTGAAATTCTCACTCAGTTTATTCATTCTACTCCCAAGTTTGGTGAACATTGCTATCATCATTATTTTGAATTCTTTATTAGGTAAATTATTTATCTCTATTTCATTAAGATTTTTTTCTGAGGTTTTATCTTCTTCTTTAGTTTGGAATATATTCCTCTGTATCTTCATTTTTCTGGACTCTTTGTATTGGTTTCTATACATTAGATAAAATAGACTCTCCCAATCTCAAAGGAGCAGTTTCATACAGGAGATAAGCCTTATCTTTCAACATTTTCTGGCTCTTGGTTGTTTCTCAAACCTTTGTTATCCATGCAAACTATTTTATTTTTAATGGCCCCTAGTAACTGAGACTGAACTGAACTGAACTGAGTAATTGAAAGTGTGCCAAGACCTGTTGGTGTCCCAAAGGAAAGGATCTCGACCACTTAGATTCAGATTGTCTGGAATTTAGACCCTCAAGCAGTAGTTTCTAAAGTATGCAAATATATACAGTCCTGTGGGGTTGCTGGTATAAGCCCAGTTGACCACCAGTGATAGGTGATCTGGAGGTGTCCCCTGCCTGAGTGGCAGTCACAAAAATCTGGGCTCCAGGCAAGCTTCCACTCGTGTCCAGGAGATATCAGTGAGATGTAGTGAGGCAGAGTGAAGCACAAAAGCAGTGTGCACCACAACTACATTCCCTGAGGGCACATCCACAGGCCCCTAGCTGTGCCCACGCTGAACCCGCCCCTTCAGGCTGAAGCTGCAGGACCTCTTTCACAGAAAGACTGGCTTTTAGCTGGGTCTGTTCTCTGTGCAGTGTCTGGGAATGGCAGCCAGCTAAGAACTGAGTCTCTGATTGTTACAGTCTTGCAGGACCCAGACATGTGAGCTCCCTGCCTGCCAGAGCCAGAGTATCAAGGGGCGTTCCTTAGGCACAAAGATAGGGCACCCAAACTAAAAACCAAGGCACTGGACACATGTACAAGCTGCCCCTACCCCTTCAGGAGTTACTGGCATTCTAGAGTGTTGTAGGGAAAGAGGGTGCGGCTATCACCCACCCTCTAAGGTCTCTGGAATACTTTCCAGTTGGCACTTAAATGTGTGTTCAATAAGAAGCCTGCCCTTCAAGCTGCAGTTGTGATGATAAGCTACTAGGCTTCTTTCACAGAAAGACTGAGCTCCTGGGTCTATTGCCTCTTGCTGTGCCCTGAAGATGGTAACATTTTAAGAACGCTTTCTCCACTGTTTATCACCCTGTGGTACCCAGAAGTGTAAGCCCCATACAGACAACTGTTGTTGTCTGTGTGATTAGGACTGAGCACAGTGTATTTTATAAGTTCTCACTTAAAACACAATTGTGTTAAGCCATGACACCTAGCAATATTTATTCTCTTACTATGAATGTTTATTAAATATGTACTATATGCCAGGAACTGTTTTAGATGCTGTAGATACGGCAAGGAACAAATTTCATGAACCAATGGACTGTACATTCTAAAGGGAAAAGAGTCAATAAATATACTTCAAAGAAAATACATATTTCAAAGAAAAGTAAGATAAGGTAATGGAAAGAGTGTTGGCGTGTTGTTTCCACTGGGGGACCAGAGAATTCCTCTCTGAGGAACCAAAGGAGAATAAAACTGAAGGAGAAAATCCAGTTAGAAGGCTGCAGCCATGGCCCTGGTAGAAATATCCAAGACTGCTGCTGTTTCATTGGCAGATGCAATGTTGTAAGATGCAGAGAATAGCTGAGTTCAATAGAGATTTACAGCGTAGAAAAAAAATATTAAAAGTATCATTCTACTGGTAGCATTTACCTCAGTTTTCTCTTTTAACACCTCCTGCAAATTTCAGAAGGGACAAAAGTAGGGATGCTTTTTCATGCAAATCACACAATTTAAAGCTAAAGAACCATCGTCAACGTAACAGAAAAACCAAATCCTTAAGGGCTCTAAAGACTGCTGCAAGAGAACAATGTCTATTTCCCACTATCATCAACAAAAGGATAAATTCAGTAACATCATGATTAAAACACTTAATAAAAAAGAACTGTATAAAAGCCAGAGAAAATTACAGCCATGTAAACCACTGCCACTGATGGTTATATTAATTGTTCTGGGCAGAGAATATAGCTTTTGGTTACCTTACAATATGTGATACAAACTTTGTAAAACAAAAGATAGTATAATTTGCTTTATGGTGCCAACAACAGCAAATAACAGCAGGGGTCTCAGAGTTTACTTGCGCTAAATACATATTTTACTTAGAATGTTTCTTTACATTTATCCAGCTTGCATATAATCTCCTTGAAATGTTAAAATCCTGTACATCAGAAACAAACATACGATTTTCTTTACTTTCTGCCTAATGTAGTTAATAATAGCCCATGGATACCCAATACAAAGAAATCTTCAAGGAATAATAAAACTTAATGAAATTTTGCCAGGATAAATGGATACCTGAAACCCAATTAGTGCCCAAAGAGTAATCAGGAATTAGTTATTTTTTGTTTAATTCTCTAATTCTGGACTCCCTATATAAACTTGAGATACAGAAGAGGCAGGTAGCAACAAGACTAAGCTTTGAAAAATTATAATGCAAATACTTCAAAGAAAGTATGTCTCTTCTGGAACACTGCACAGTGCTTTTATATAAATGATTGGGCTTTTATATAAATTGATTTAAGTTGTTGATCTCATTTCAAACACATTTTTAAAACTCTCCATTTGTACTCTCTTCCCCTTATGAGTACTCTTTTTGATATCTTATTTTATATCTAATCATTTTGTGTGTCCCTTTCCTGTTTATTGTGGATATAGATAATTTTACTACTTTTGTCTTTTAATTTCCCCACTAGCTTTCTGGGCAGATGATTTCTTACCTTTGCTACATGTTTGTGTTTTCTGGTGAGCTCCTTCATTTTGTGATTTTCTTGCTTCTAGTTGTGGCCTTTTCTTTTTTCACCTACAGAAAAATTGCTTTAGCATTTGTTGTAAAGTGGGTTTGGTGGTGCTGAACTCTTTTGTTATCCTTGTATAGTCACTAAGTCATGCCCGACTCTTTTGTGACCCCATGGACTTTGAAGCCCGCCAGGCTTCTCTGTCTCTGGGATTTCCCAGGCAAGAATCCTAGAGTGGGTTGCCATTTCCTTCTCCAGGAGATCGTCCCAAACCGAGGGATCGAACCCACATCTCCTGCATTGGCAGGCAGATTCTTTACTGCTGAGACACCAGGGAAGTCCTGCTGACATCTTTTAGCATTTGCTTGTCTGTAAAGCTTTTTATTTCTTCATCAAACCTAGAGAGCTTTGCTAAGCAGACTATTCTTGGTTGTGGGTTTTTCTTTTTCATCACTCTGAATACACTGTGCCTCCCATCTGGTCTGCAGAATTTCTGCTGAAAATTCAGCTGATAACCTTATGGGAGTTCCCTTGTATGTTTGTTGTTTTTCCTTTGTTGCTTTTAATCTCTATACTTTGTGTTGTTTTATTTACAACTCATCATCAATCTTTACTCTGAAGTCTTTGTTGGCTAGATTGCCTATCTCCACTTAGTCCTTCTAGGATTTAAACTTGTTTCTTTGTCTGGAACAGCAGGCTTCCCTGGTGACTCAGATAGTAAAGAACCTACCTACAATGTGGGAGACCAGGATTCAGTACCTGGGTCAGGAAGATTCCCCTGGAGAAGGAAATGGCAACCCACTCCAGTGTTGTTGCCTGGAGAATCCCACTTACAGAGAAGCCTGGAGGCCTACAGTCCATGCAGTCTCAAAAAGTCGGACATGACTAAGCAACTAATATTTTCCCTTTCTTTTGTCTGGAATACATTCCTCTGCAGCCTTATTTTTGTCTAAGTTACTATAGGTATATTAAAAAATATATTTATTTATGTGGCTGCACCAGGTCTTAGTTGCAATGTGTAGGATCTATTTCCCTGTCTAGGGATCGAACCTGGGTCCCCAGCATTGGGAGCATGGAGTCTTAGCCACTGGACCACCAGGGAAGTCCACTATGGGTATTTTTAGGTATTCAGCAGGTTAGTTAAGGGCTTTCCAGGTGGCGCTAGTGGTAAAGAACTCACCTGTCAATGCAGGAGACGTGAGAGATGTGGGTTCGATCCTTGAGTTGGGAAGATCCCCTGGACGAGGAAAGGGCACCTCATTCTGGTATTCTTCCCTGGGAAATCCCACAGACAGAGGAACCTGGTGGGCTACAGTCCACAAGGTCACAAGGAGTCAGACAGAACTGAAGCGACTTGGCAGGCATGCACACACAGCTTACTTTTCTCAGCCCTGGAGAAGTGGCCCCTGTAGGAGGAGTCCTGTGTGTCCTGGCAGTGCCCTCCACCCTCATCACCCAAGCTGTATGCTCTAAGGATTCCAAAGAGGGCTGCGTGGGTCCTTCTGTTGTTGCAGACTGACTATGTGGGCAACCTGGTGGGCCTGGTTGGCCCCAGCCCAGTTGGTTATCAGGCTCTGCCTTATGCAGATGTTTCTGACTGCTGGTTAAGGGGTTCTGGTCACGAGGCAGCTGGCTTCAGAAACCTAGGTTCTCCCCGGCTAGTGTGGCTCACTGGTGGGTGAGGTCAGAATCCAGAAGACTCTGGGGCTATTGCCCCCACACTAACCCATCCCCCCACTGTTGGGTGAAGCCAGGTCCTGGAGTTAGTGCCAGACTCCTGGCAGGAAGAGCTGGGTCCTAGAGTCTCACTGCAGGTACAG
>SJYV01004909.1:16053-38282 GCA_006410875.1 Neotragus pygmaeus
ACACAGCTGGGTACATGGTCCAGGGTGTCCTGAAGCTTGTGCTGCCCTGCTAGTAAGAAGGGCCAGGGCCCAGCTGGTGCCACTGTAGTGTCTGACCTGCTGGAGGCTGTAGGAGCAGGCTTTTCTTCAAGTCTGGCGTCTGCCCACTGGTGGAAAGAGCTGGGTCTTGGCCCACTCGTAGTCTGGGCTGTAGGAGCAGCATCTGCAGATGTTGGTGGGCTCAAGAAGACTGGAGGCAGCCTGTCTGCTGATGGGGGGACTGTGTCTCCACACAGCTAGCTGTTCGGCCTGAAGGATCCAAGCACCCGGTCCCTACAGGCTATTGGGTGTGGCCAGGTCTTGGCGCTAATGCGAGAGGGAGGGTCCACCTGGCTCCCCTACCACCACTTCCGGTTTCTGCACGTGTAGAAGGAGCTCTCAAACATGGCTGTAGCTGGTGCCTCTGTCTCCTGGGAGGTCCGCCTCTTCGGGAGATGCTTCAAGACCAGCAGTTAAGTCTGGCCCAGGATCATCAAATCATTGCTTCCGCCATGGGTCTCGCTGTGTGTGTAGTGAAATATGTGCCTTAAGAGTGAAGTCCGTTTCCTGCAGTTGTTTGGGACTCCCGAAATTCAGTGGCACAGCCTTCAAAGCCAAGTGCTTTGGAGGCTCATCTTCCCCGTGCTGGACATCTGGGCTAGGGAACTTGATGTGGGGCTCAGAACTCCCAGTCCTGTGGGAGAGACCTCTGCATAGTAATTATATTCCAGTTCGTGGGTCACCACCTGAGGGTGTAGGACTTGGTTATATCACTAGTTTGGGCTTCCAGGTGGCACGGTGGCTGACTCTGCCTGCCTATGCAGGAGACGCAGGTTGGATCCCTGGGTCAGGACGTTTCCCTGAAGGAGGAAAAGACAACCCGCTCTCGTACGTATTCTTGCCTGGAGAATCCCATGGACAGAGGAGCCTGGCAGGCTGCAGTCCGTGGCATCACGAGTCCAACACAAAGTTAGCGACAGCACGCACACGCTAGTTTGCTCCTCCTGGCCATCTCTTTGCGGTTCCTCCTTTTTCTCATTAGGGGTAGTAGCTCTGTCCTGGTAAGTTTTGGTGTCTTTCGTAGTTGGTTGTTCTGCAGATAGTTGTGCTTTGGGTATGCACAGTGTTTAGCCGGCAAGTCATGGGCAAAAAAAAGAAATTTAATGTTACCATTTGAAAACAGGAGCACCATGATAAAGAGGGATTTGGACTAAATAAAAGAGATGTTCCTAAAATGCTTAAGAAAATTTGCAACAGCACTTTAAGACTGAAGCAGCCTTGCAGCATTTTTCTTTTCTAAGGACTGTTTGTTGCNGTGTTTAGCCGGCAAGTCATGGGCAAAAAAAAGAAATTTAATGTTACCATTTGAAAACAGGAGCACCATGATAAAGAGGGATTTGGACTAAATAAAAGAGATGTTCCTAAAATGCTTAAGAAAATTTGCAACAGCACTTTAAGACTGAAGCAGCCTTGCAGCATTTTTCTTTTCTAAGGACTGTTTGTTGCCAACCTACTGAAATAAAAACGCAGGCCCTGGTATTATTAAAAGCTGAATGAGTGGAAGAAAAATAGAAAATCTCATTAAACCATGCCAACAGCTTCAACTCATTATGAATATCCCCATAGAGCAGCCAATAACCCATTATGTTTTAAATAATATGCCTAAATATACCTCATTACATATAATTGCAGCTTGACACTCTATAAATGTCACAGAGCGAATTTTTTTTAGTTCAGACTTCTTCATTTTAGTAATATTTCATAAAATCTGACTATTAAATAAATCAGTACCTTAAGAAACTGTACATTACAACATAAAATACCTGAAATGTTCATTTTTTTAAATATAGACTGCCCTTCTGTAGCCACGGTCAATGTTGATAAACTAAGCTTTGCTTAGTTGTTCTGACTCACCTTGCTATCCCTCACAGATTTTTCTTATAGATTTGTTTTTTGGTCACTTTCTTCTCTCAAGCACCCCCAACACATTTACATGCCAATTTTTTAATCTGGAGTTTTGCTTGTTAGACCTGTTATATCAAATAAGCTTAGACTCTTTGACCTCTTCTAATAATCTCCCATCATTCACTGCCCAAAATATTTTTTTCCACTTTTTTCTTCTTAATTTCTCAGAAGACACCTCACAGGAAAATTTTAACTAGGCAAAAAATGAGAAGAATATGGAACATTTAGATGTTAGCTCCACATATAAAGAAATAAAAATTTCAAAAGATACATTTAGGATAAAATTTTAGAAAAATTTTAGGATGGAATGGGCAGTCCCATAAGGAAGTAAACTTGCCACAGTAAAGTGAGGGAGAAATTTGGGAAGAATGATATGTTGTGATTCTGCTCTGTGGTAAAAGCAAAATGAATTAAATCGATAGAATTAAACAAATGTGGTTCAAAAAGCATAAGGCATTCATAGATAAATTAATAAAAGAGGTATGTATATGTTATATATATACATACACACTATTGTGCCTTTTAAAAAAAAGTTCTTCAATGTGCAACAACATAGAATAACCTTAAGGATATTATGCCAAGTGAAATAAACCAGTCACAGAAAGACAAATGCTTCATGGTCCCACCTATATGAGGTGTCCATTCCTTTTCTTATCTGTGGAAAGGTAGATAATGATGATTCTTTAAAGGCCCTGTAGAAAGATTATGTTTGCTTGCTGTTCTATTTTTTGTGTTTTTATGTGTGCCTGCAGGCTGAACCATTTTGTGGCTTCCTTTTCATTCCAATAGAACATGTGAATTTTTTTAAATTTATTTTATATTCCCAGAAAAGTGAAAGACTGACTGCTTCCTCCTTGTCTGGATTAGAAAAGCACAAAAGGTCAAGGTAGGATACAGAGTTCAGTGAGAAGGAAATCTCCCAGCTGTTTTCACCCAAGCCAGGACATTCCGTCAGATACAGTCCAACCCTGACAGTTTTCTTCTTCTTTCTATCAATCGTATTATTAAAAAGTAAGAGATAAGCAAAAAAAAAAAAAAGTCACTAAAACCTGAGATTGAAAGGGCAAAACATGAGTGGAAGACTATTCAAGCAAGATTTACTTTCTCACTGAAGAGCATCTTATTAGCAGAATTTACTGGTAGAATTGTCACTTTAAAGTTAATTGGATAGAGAAAGAGAAATGTTAACTGTGATAGAAGGGTACAGTGCAAAATGTCAGTGAATTCTCTTGGTCAAGAGATGTTAGCTTCCTCAATTAAAAACATGATTTCCTGCCCTCCTTTTCCATCTTTCTTGTAAAAAATAACTGTTATTTGTTAGAATATGTTAACAGAAGGAAAGTGAAATGAACTAAAGATTAGTAAGTAAATTTAAGTATCATCAGAGATGAGAGATCATGTGAAAACACTTCGGTATTAGAAATAGGAGGCCTTAGGAGAGGCAGAGAGAATGCAGATTTAAAAGAATCAGATTGGCTATTTAACCTCATGCAATCATTCTAAAGGTCAACTATACCCATGGACTATAGCCCGTCAGACTTCTCTGTCCATGAAATTCTCCAGGCAAGAATACTGGAGTGGGTTGCCATTCCCTTCTCCAGGGGGTCGTCCCAATCCAGGGATCAAACCCAGGTCTTCTGCATCGCAGGGAAATTCTTTACCATCTGAGCCACTATGGGAAGCCCTTTCACATCAGTTATTCTAAAGATCAACTATACTTTTGAAAATGCAGCTTTCAGTTCAGTAAGCATATTTTTAGTGCCTATCCTGCTCAGTCCATATATGATAGTGAAGAAATGTAGCACCTTATAACTGAAATCAAAGAGCTTACAGCGGCATTTTCCACATCTGTAATCAGTGTTGTTCAAAAGTTATATGATAAATACTACCTATGGGTGTTGGAGAGGGCAAATGAGGCACTAATGTTATCAGCCTTAATTAGTATAATATTTCTAGAGAACAGATTGTTAATACAAATCAAAAGCTTAAAATTTTGTGCATTTGATGCTCAACATCACTAATTACTAGGGAAATTCAAAATACACAATTAACACCATGATGAGATACCACCTCACATCCGTTAGGATGACAATGGTCTTAATTTGCTATGGCTGCCGTAATGGAACTCCACAGATCCAGTGCTTAAACAACAGAAGTTTATTTTCTTGGCTAGTAACCCAAGTCAAGAGTTTTGCAGATTTGGTTTCTTTTTAGATTTTACTTGCAGATGGCCACTTTTTCACTGTGTCCTCAGTTAACCTTCCCTCTATGTATGCATGGAGAGAGAGAGAAAATGCTGACACTTCTACCTGTTCTTAAGGACACCAGTCCTATTGGGTGAGGGACCCATCCTTATAACCTTCACTACATCCTTAAAGTCCTAGTCTTCAAATATAGTCACGTTGGAAGTTAGGACTTCAATATATGAATATGTTTGGAGGGTGGGGGGAGGATATAATATAATCCATAACAACCACATTGTTTACAAAAGGCAAAAAGTAGAAATAATCCAAATATCCATGAATAGGAAATTAACTAAATACATGGTTGCACATTCATGTAATGGAGTGCTATGCAGTTATTAAATGAGATGATTTACATGTATATTTATTAACAAGAAAAGATGCCATGATATTGTGAGATGTAAAAAGACATGTTAAAAGAAACACGTATAGTATGGTTTCATTTTGTAAGTATTAAAAAATGCATAAACACTATTTTTGTTTCTCTGTCTTTATCTCTTTCTTTCTCTCTCTTCCATCATCCCATTTCTCTCTCCAGCTCTCAAGTATATATAATCATCTGGAAAGATACACATCATACAGTACAGGAGTAATTGTATTTGATAATGAGTTACAATTGATTTTTTTCCACTACAAAATAATTTTAATGCATGAATATTTGAATGTGTGCATATTTTATTCATGTATTTCCAAATATAAAGTTATTTTTATTGAAAAAATTATTAGAATTGAAATTGCCACTTACAAAGAAATGAGAATCTTCAAGGCTTAAGAGGTAACCTGAAATAAATAAGCTAAGGAATCTATCGGTTTTTTCCAGTATGCCCCTAGGTTAGGACTGAAACCCACATGCTATGAATTTTACTTAAGTTCTGCCACTGAATTTTCAACACACAGATATCTATTTCCTGCATGTTTTCATCTGGGCAGTATTTTTCAGAAAGTCTTATCTTTAATATTGAGAAGATGATTACCCTTGTACCTGCTAATAGGTAAAAATTGCACAACCCTGGACCTGTAACATCTTATGTTCAGTGGGCTTTCTTCAGATACTTGAAAGAGAGGCATGCTGTAGAACAGTTCTTTACCATTTCGTTCCCTTTTTCAAGTCCAAGCACTGCTAGAGTAGATTGTCCCCTATGGTGTAAACCCACTTAACATTTGATTCACCTACTGGTAACCACCCAAACCTATCTGGACAAGCAAGTCTCACTCCAAAGAGGACTTCAATATTTTTATTCTATGATATTTATTAGCTGTTTTCTGCCTTAACTTTCACATTCTAGAAGAAATGATTTAAGGGTTGATTACTTCGTTGAGTAAAAGTCATTAGTTTCTTTTTAGATATACACAAGTAGATAAGAGGCTTAATGTGGATGAGACCAAATTGTTTTGTATAATAAAGAAATCAGATGTACTCCCAGGCAGCTAGGGTGATAGGAAAAGGGTCTCAGTCAAAAAGACTGGTAGCATGGCAGCAGCAGACCCTACAGACAAAAATGACAGAAAGAAATCATTGATCTCCATGAGACCTGGGAATTTTGTTTAAAGAGCAATGCCATGTATCCAGATTGTGCTGGGTTGCTGGGCTCCCCCTTATGTTTCTCACATCATCGGTGAACATCTGTCCGACACAGGGCTTTTACATTAAGGATGCTCTGAAGTGTGAGGAAAGGGGTACCCAGTGCGTGAAGCTTTCAGGAGATGACAGCAAGGAAAGCAATTGCGAGGAGAGAGCAGAGAAGCAAGCTGCGGTATGGGCCAACTCAGCAGTACACGGAGCTCAAAGTCCTACTTTTCCAAAGCCTACCAGAGAAAGATTTGAGGAGGAAGGAGGTGGGCTCAATCCAGCCCTTCCATAAACAGGGGTATCCAAGCGACAGCGATGTGGGTACTAACACTCTTTATGGAAAACTACATTGTATCACATAGTTTTCATCATCTCTTCAAGATAAGCGTTTATTATGGCTCCCTGGGGCTTCCCAGGTGGCATTAGTGGTAAGGAACCCACCTGCCAAAGCAGGAGATATCAGAGATGCAGGTTAGATCCCTGGGTCAGAAAGATCCCCTGGAGGAAGGCATGGAGTTTTCAGATTTCTGCAGTCTTCTTGCCCGGAAAATCCCCATGGACAGAGGAGACTGGAGGTGTACAGTCCATGGGGGTCACAAAGAGTCAGACAGGACTGAGTACACACACCTAGAGATAAGAAAGACTAAGTAGTTAGCCCCAGGTCACATGGGAGTCACTGAACAGAACCAGGTGGAACTGCCTCTCATCTCTGCATCTGTCCACCAGGCTCTCCCAGCTGAAAGTTCTAGGATTCCTTTATGCTTGCCTAGCAAATGTGCCATTTGGATCCTTCCAATGGCAAACCCACCACATCCAGAGCAGAAAGTCAGACAAGGTCAAGTACATTCAGGGTGGTATGGCCATCGACTAGAGAAGGAAGGCAGCATTCTACTTTGCCAGAGTAACGGGAAATGACCCATGTGCTTCACAAGCATCTAGTGACACCTCAGTAAACTCCATGAGCGTAGGGCCATGTCTCTTTTCTAGCCACGACTTCCTGTCACAAACCCTGTATGCTAGATGGTCTGTTGAATAAAAGATGAATGTATAAAGGAAAAGTTTGATCTGACAATTTTTAAATGAGTGTCTCTGCCTAATCTTTTCTCAGTCAGCTCTAGAAGGGGGAATTTCACAGTGAATACAACTGATAAAGTTCACTTTCCTTGACTTGAAAAATTAATACAAGTAATTCATGTCCTTAAAGACAAATTAGAAGTTATAGATAAGCAAACTGTAAAAAGTGAAACTACCTATAAT
The DNA here is from genome assembly GCA_006410875.1 of Neotragus pygmaeus. Classification (NCBI taxonomy): domain Eukaryota; kingdom Metazoa; phylum Chordata; class Mammalia; order Artiodactyla; family Bovidae; genus Neotragus; species Neotragus pygmaeus. Next base: position 23,107 of record SJYV01004909.1, read on the forward strand.
CCTAGTGCCTAGAGTTCCATTGTATTGATGCTCTGACTTGGAGCACCCTTTGCAGTGAATGATGCTCTTCTTTTACTCTTTGCACCTTGCCTTCCATCCATTCTTTTGGTCTCTTCTAGAACTCCCAAGTGACTGATTTCAGGACTGCTTATAAATGTGGCTCAGACGGTAAAGCGTCTGTCTATAATGCGGGAGACCTGGGTTTGAGCCCTAGGTTGGGAAGATCCCCTGGAGAAGGAAATGGCAATCCACTCCAGGACTATTGGAAAATCCCATGGACAGAGGAGCCTGGTAGGCTGCAGTCCATGGGGTCGCAAAGAGTCGGACATGACTGAGTGACTTCACTATCACTGACCTCTCCTATATATTTGAATAATTACTTTTATACTCATCATGCCTTTATTTAGTAGCTACCTATTATGCCGTCTCTTTGCTTCTCAAACTTTCATTCATATACAAATCACCTGGGGACCTCAGGAAAAAGGAAGATCCTGATTCAGCATTGTGGGCGGCACCTGAGATTCCACATAGCCATCAAGTTTCCAGGAGACATCAGCAATGCTGATCGGCAGCCTGTACTTTCCGTGGCAAGGTCTTAAGCACCATGCCTGGCATCACAGTTACTGAAATGTATACTGAAAGCACATGGACTCCACTGTCAGCCAGCGTGGGACTCCCCTCCCCTCCACTCACTAGCCATATGACCTTGGAAAACTGACCTTGTCTCTTTGAGAATCTGCTTTCTCCCTACAAAATAAAGATACTTGTCCGCATGTTTTGGATTTCCTGCAGTGCGTAAGTCTGATTTTTTAGCCTGTCCACACCATAGGGGACATGAAATAGGAAAGGGACAACCTTGGGCTTCTGCTGTCAGGGGTAGGCTTTAATGGTGTCAGACAGAAAGTGTCCTGGTAGCCATGTCTCTGCCCAGGGGGGAGGACACCATGCTCAGCTTGACCTCAGCCATGAAGTTGTATCTTTGAGTTGAAGGGATTAGAACAAAACACCACATCTGTTTCATGCCCACACTGATGCAACCTCCACCCATAGAACAGGAACAAGCACGTTCAATTTCAATAGCAAACAACCTGCAGGGTCAGCCACACGAGAGAAAGTAAATCATTCCATGATTAATGGTGGATATTCAAAGAAGAGACTTCTGTTAAAAATATAAAGGCAGTATTTAGAGTGGAAACTGTGAAAATTTATGATAGCAAGGATAAGAGACTAGTGTTTGGGGGTGAAATCTTCTTGCCCTGAAGCTTGTTGACAGTAATGGGTTGCTCTGAGCAGAGTGAATGAAAAAGGGAGGAACGGCAGAATAAATAAGGAAGGAAATCAACATTGATTAAGTATTTCATGCTAGGCATGTTGCAAATATTATCATGTAATGTGGGGTCCACCAAGGCTGAATTCAGCCCCCATCCGCACCAAGACATACTGGCCTGTGAAAAGAACGGGGAGAAAACAAAGAGGATAAGTAGCTTCAAGCAGCACAGAAGAGGAAGAATTGGCCTGGACCAATGCTAAAATATTTTTTTAATATTAGAAATTTAGTTATAGATATGTGTTTCATCATAATCTTGGTGTTTATACATGCAGTCAAATGTTTGGTTACAGTTTTGTTGTTAGGAGGCCAATTTAATCAGTAGGCTAATTTAAAGATTCAATCTTAATAGTGACATTTTGGGGTTTCCCTGGTGGCTCAGATGGTAAAGAATCTGCCTGCAATGCAGGAAACTCAGGTTTGATCCCTGGGTTGGGAAGATCCCCTGGAGAAGAGAATGGCTACCCACTCCTGTATTCTTGCCTGGAGAATTCCACGGACAGAGGAACCTGGCAGGCTATAGTCCATGGGGTCAAAAAGAGTCAGATACGACTGGGTGACTAACATTTATACACTTACTTATGTACAGTGACATTTTTAGAAACAGAAAAATGTTAAATAGTCTTCATCTGATCAAATACGAAAAGAAAAGAGCAAAAGATCACTAGACTCTTGAAAAAATGGGGGACAGGTTTTCCAAGAACAAAATTTAGTCCCATTAATTCCCATCAATTTTATCAGAAAATTGCCTAGTGTTTTATTAGCCTTGCTACTATCCTCCCAGAAGGAAGTCATGAATTCAGTTCAGTTCAGTTCAGTTCAGTCGCTCAGTCGTGTCTGACTCTCTGCAACCCCACGAATCGCAGCACGCCAGGCCTCCCTTTCCATCACCAACTCCTGGAGTTCACTCAGACTCACATCCATCGAGTCAGTGATGCCATCCATCCATCTCATCCTNTATATTTGAATAATTACTTTTATACTCATCATGCCTTTATTTAGTAGCTACCTATTATGCCGTCTCTTTGCTTCTCAAACTTTCATTCATATACAAATCACCTGGGGACCTCAGGAAAAAGGAAGATCCTGATTCAGCATTGTGGGCGGCACCTGAGATTCCACATAGCCATCAAGTTTCCAGGAGACATCAGCAATGCTGATCGGCAGCCTGTACTTTCCGTGGCAAGGTCTTAAGCACCATGCCTGGCATCACAGTTACTGAAATGTATACTGAAAGCACATGGACTCCACTGTCAGCCAGCGTGGGACTCCCCTCCCCTCCACTCACTAGCCATATGACCTTGGAAAACTGACCTTGTCTCTTTGAGAATCTGCTTTCTCCCTACAAAATAAAGATACTTGTCCGCATGTTTTGGATTTCCTGCAGTGCGTAAGTCTGATTTTTTAGCCTGTCCACACCATAGGGGACATGAAATAGGAAAGGGACAACCTTGGGCTTCTGCTGTCAGGGGTAGGCTTTAATGGTGTCAGACAGAAAGTGTCCTGGTAGCCATGTCTCTGCCCAGGGGGGAGGACACCATGCTCAGCTTGACCTCAGCCATGAAGTTGTATCTTTGAGTTGAAGGGATTAGAACAAAACACCACATCTGTTTCATGCCCACACTGATGCAACCTCCACCCATAGAACAGGAACAAGCACGTTCAATTTCAATAGCAAACAACCTGCAGGGTCAGCCACACGAGAGAAAGTAAATCATTCCATGATTAATGGTGGATATTCAAAGAAGAGACTTCTGTTAAAAATATAAAGGCAGTATTTAGAGTGGAAACTGTGAAAATTTATGATAGCAAGGATAAGAGACTAGTGTTTGGGGGTGAAATCTTCTTGCCCTGAAGCTTGTTGACAGTAATGGGTTGCTCTGAGCAGAGTGAATGAAAAAGGGAGGAACGGCAGAATAAATAAGGAAGGAAATCAACATTGATTAAGTATTTCATGCTAGGCATGTTGCAAATATTATCATGTAATGTGGGGTCCACCAAGGCTGAATTCAGCCCCCATCCGCACCAAGACATACTGGCCTGTGAAAAGAACGGGGAGAAAACAAAGAGGATAAGTAGCTTCAAGCAGCACAGAAGAGGAAGAATTGGCCTGGACCAATGCTAAAATATTTTTTTAATATTAGAAATTTAGTTATAGATATGTGTTTCATCATAATCTTGGTGTTTATACATGCAGTCAAATGTTTGGTTACAGTTTTGTTGTTAGGAGGCCAATTTAATCAGTAGGCTAATTTAAAGATTCAATCTTAATAGTGACATTTTGGGGTTTCCCTGGTGGCTCAGATGGTAAAGAATCTGCCTGCAATGCAGGAAACTCAGGTTTGATCCCTGGGTTGGGAAGATCCCCTGGAGAAGAGAATGGCTACCCACTCCTGTATTCTTGCCTGGAGAATTCCACGGACAGAGGAACCTGGCAGGCTATAGTCCATGGGGTCAAAAAGAGTCAGATACGACTGGGTGACTAACATTTATACACTTACTTATGTACAGTGACATTTTTAGAAACAGAAAAATGTTAAATAGTCTTCATCTGATCAAATACGAAAAGAAAAGAGCAAAAGATCACTAGACTCTTGAAAAAATGGGGGACAGGTTTTCCAAGAACAAAATTTAGTCCCATTAATTCCCATCAATTTTATCAGAAAATTGCCTAGTGTTTTATTAGCCTTGCTACTATCCTCCCAGAAGGAAGTCATGAATTCAGTTCAGTTCAGTTCAGTTCAGTCGCTCAGTCGTGTCTGACTCTCTGCAACCCCACGAATCGCAGCACGCCAGGCCTCCCTTTCCATCACCAACTCCTGGAGTTCACTCAGACTCACATCCATCGAGTCAGTGATGCCATCCATCCATCTCATCCTCTGTCGTACCCTTCTCCTCCTGCCCTCAATCCCTCCCAGCATCAGAGTCTTTTCCAATGAGTCAACTCTTCACATGAGGTGGCCAAAGTACTGGAGTTTCAGCTTTAGCATCATGAATTACATAGCCTTAAAAAATTCTGTCCCAAATGAGGTTTGGGGAAACTTTTTTCTTGACTAAAATATCAGTTTCCTTAGTAGGAAAAAAACTAGAAATTTAAAAGTGAAATCCACTCAATGTAAGACATAGTTTGCTATAAAACAGTTAAAAGGACTTTTCCCCAAGAATTGTGTCATTTTCGCCTGGTAAGAAGGCTTGCAAGAGAAAGAACCCTAACTGACTATCTCAGCCCAGGTCCAACTTTTCAGAGTAGATCGTGATATTGTGATTTATAAGAAATACATATTTGGTCTCAGATTTGAGTTCTCAGACATCCTGCTGGTGTTGTAGAATTGCTTGGAATTATGCGAGAAGCCCTCCACACACACACATCCTGGAATTGGGTCCAGGAACTCAATTGAACCTGAAAGGGGCACATTGTAACATGTCTTCAGTAGGGCAGTCTCTGTCTAGGTGGGCTGCAAGGTACACCAGAACACATGTAGAATGTCTAGCACTTAAAGTGAGCTCAAGTCTACATTTTGTTCTTTCCTTCCTTTAACCTACTGTCTTCCATTCTCTTTCCTTCCTGCACTGCAGAGCTAGACTGACTTATGACAGTATTTCAGGGCTCAAGAGGTTCTCTCCAGCCCTCACTATCTTCGTTTAGAGATAAGATTAAAATGCAAGCAGCTAGGATCAAGAGCACACAGTACTGATGAGTTTCTTTCACCAAATAAATATTTCAAATCTCTTTTCTTGAGAAGGACTCAGAAAAAAAAAAAAATGTACTTGAAAATAGGGGTAGTACGCTTCACTGAAAAAAGAAACAGCAACATAAAATAAGAGTGATTGCAAGGCTTCAGATCAACTTTTGCCCATTTCACCACTGGGATTTCGGGCCAGTCCTGGTTAGGGTCATCTCTGCTGCTGCTGTTGCTAAGTTGCTTCAGTCGTGTCCGACTCTGTGTGACCCCAAAGACGGCAGCCCACCAGGTTCCGCAGCCCCTGGTATTCTCCAGGCAAGAACACTGGAGTGTGTTGCCATTGCCTTCTCTGAGGGTCATCTCTACTCAGGTCAAAAGCAGCAGTGGGTGGAGAGAAAAACTTCTTGTCCTAACCCCTAACAAAAGCAGGGGATCAGCAGGGTATGAGAAAGTGGGAGAAAATGATCAAACCTGAATTTTCTAAAACATTGAAAGTTATGGATAAGGTTAAAGCAAAAAGGTTTATAACCAGACAGGATCATCTCTACACTTACTGAACTTCTCTAAACTCCCATTTCCTGCAGAATGAAACTAATTATAGCTTCATAAGCTTGATAAATGATGAAGTGCTCAGCTTGGTGCTTAGGATATAGAATTATATCAATTAGCTATTGATATGTAACAATTATACCCCAGATTCAGTGGCATGACAGCAGTGAGTTTTCATTCTCATAAGTCTGAAGTTGACTGAGGTGACACCTTGAAGCTGCAGGTGTGCGGGGAAGCTAATCAATCTCTGATCCACACATCTCCTTCCTCCTGGAAACAGCAGGCTCCCTACGACATGCTCTTCTTAAGGCAGTGACAGAAGCATGGCAACACAAGCACATTACAAGCATTTGCTTGTGTAATCTCCACCAACATCATGCTGGTCAATGCAAAACACATGGCCAAGCCTCGCATCAATCAGGCGGAGGGAGGGAGGGAGCAGGTTTGCTGAACAATCACAGAGACTATTACTCTCAGCTCTCTTTTTTATATTAATTCGTATCCTTCCCATATAGAAAACACCTTAATCCACAACCCAAGACTCTCAAAAGTCTCATTTAGCCACAGCATCATGTTCAAAGTCCAGGACCTTGTGATCTACATCATATCTAAACATAGCTCTTCTTGGTTCAGAGACCTCATAATAAAAAGACAGGTTATCTGTCCAGCACACATCCAATGTACAGAGATAGAATGGCAATGGAATAAAAATAATACTAAGAACTTGCACTAAAAAAATGAGTCCTTTTTGCAGACTGATTCCTGCCTGAGGAAAGATGGGAGTTGCAAGACCTTTCTACGTCTTGTGTGATTTCATCTTTTAGTTTGGCTGGCAATGCTTTTCCAATATGGCTTTTTAAAAAATGTTGTAAGTTCCAAACATTTTTGCACCAAAATACATGACACCCGTGATTCTTTCTGAGACATGCCTCTCTCTCTGGAGACTCAATTACAGGTACTTCAGAGGTTCCTGGCTTCTACAGATCCAAGACCTTAATCTTTGTGGGAACTCTTTTGTCCATGTGAAAGGAGCTAGCAAGTTCGCTAATCATTTCAAAAGTCTCACAAAGGGACTTAACAACCACTGTTTTTACCCTGAAGCAATGTCTCACTGGCAGGCCCCTGAATTTGTGCTCTTCCTTGACGCTATGTCATAATGGCCATATGGCCTGTCGAAGAATAGTTTTATTTTCCACTTCCACTCCCACTGATGTTTATCTTTTAAATGTATTTTAAAAACAGGACCTGATTTCTCTATATGAGTAAGGGATGACCATCCATACCAACATACTTACAATGAGTACATTAGAAGTGCATGGAGCCCTCCAAATGGGGACCTTGCCCCTGTAAATACCATCTTAGACTGTGGTTAAATCTAAGACAATATAGGGAATTTACAAAGCAAGAATCAGAGCTACTCAACAAGAAGGACAAAATTAATGATTGCACTTCAGGCAAAAGATCTGTTCCTGGGGCTCATCTTCCTAATGCAATAAAAGAAACCTAATAGAGTTTTTCAGAAAATATTCACGGATGAATTCACTGCAATACAGTGAGCTTTATGATGAATGAGAGCAACCACCAGGGATCTGGGACCTTGGTGTGAAGAGAGCGATTAGCACCTACTCAATTAAAAAATGTGAAGGAAATGAATGTTCATAACAGATACCATGCAATTATGTGAAACTTTTCACAGTATCACTGGGGACCAGAAAATTTCAGTTATCATCAGTAAACCTTCCTGGCTTGACATATGGAATTGTAAAATATAAAGTTCAGTAGAATTAGCCTAAATTCATCCTGTTTGTTCTATCTTTGCCATTCTTGGCATATAGAAGTGACTTCTGATTTTCTCTCGAGAAGGGGAAAGTCTAGTGACAGATACCCCACATACCAGCCCCATAAACTACAGGCCGTTCCTGAATACATTTTGATTCCTTCTCTATTCCCTGTGGCCTCCTTTAGCCCTTCATTGTCTCTGACCTGGATATGATAGTGGAGCTCTTCCATCAGCCTTAGTTTTTATTCCCTTGTCTTTTAAATCCTTTCTCCAATGCCATCTCCTCCATAAAGTGTTTCCTAATTACATTGTTAAGAATGATTACCTTTTATAGCACCCTGTTTATTCCTCATTTGGGGATAATCACCATGTAATGCATTTTACTAGAGTATGATCTATTGAAGTCAGTTGCCCATATTGGACAATAAGCTTCTTGAGGTAGTATATTGGCTTTATCCTACTTTATCCTTTGCACACAGTGTTTATTGTTCTAAATTTTCTTTAATGCAAGACTCCTAACAATGGAATCATTTATAAATGATTCTCACTTTGCCAATATGCTCAGACCCCAGTTAGATTCCAGTTAGAGCCTGTTATCCTTAACTCAGTTTGTTTTTCTAAGCCATAGTTCTGTAGTTAATCCCATGATCTCCAAGCCTTCAGAATAATTTTCCTATATGATTTCAAGGCAATTATTCCAGTTGAAATACTGCTAGCAGTAGTAGTCACAAGGACTCTCTAAAGTATGCAGTAGATCTTTTGAAAATAAAGAACAATGAATATACTCACATATGTTCAGGTGGGTAGAAGATTTTTTAGTTACTGAGGCTAGCTGCAGATGACTGACTAATGTACCAGACTAGCAAAAACATAAAAACTTATTTATAAAACCAAAAAATAAATGAAAGAAGAGTAATTCCTAAGTATTAATTTGACTGCTATATGGCATCTTGAGCATTTATTTTATGAAGTCAAAGATGAATGAGACTGGCTTTTAAAAAGTCACTGAACCTAAGAATTAATTGAGATGCATGTGCTTTGTGATGGGCTGCTCTGGTAGGTCAGATGGTAAAGAATCTGCCTCCAATGTGGGAGACCCGAGTTCAGTCCCTGGGTCAGGTTAGTCCTGGAGGAGGGAATGGCAACCCAGTCCAGTATTCTTGCCTGGAGAATTCCACAGATGAAGAAGCCTGGTGGGCTATAATCGATAGGGTCACAAAGAGTCAGACAGGACTTTGTGAATGTCAGGTGAGATGAAAAAAGTTTTCTGAGAAAATTTGTATGCGAAAACTGAAGTTGAAGATTCCAGCCAGTTATCGTATAAGCTATGTTTGGCCACCCCAAAATGTAAGCGATAATTAATAGTTGAACACTGGGTTTCTCAAGATTTTGTGACATTCTACCTGGGAAAGTGAGAAAATTTGGGATCAGCCTAACTATGGAGAGTTAATTCACCATAAAAGGCAAGAAAAACCATACTGGATATATTATTTCTGGATTTTGAATTTGTTTTTGTTTAAAATTTATGGTGAATCTGAGATGCTTCTGAAATAATGAATACAACCTAGCCATGAAAAATGATTGAGCACAGGGTGCCTAAGTCTTATTGAACTTTGTCCTCATAAGTAAATCAGTTGAGTTCCCACTTTACTGAGTAGTTCTTAAGAGTACACAATCCTTGAGGGATAAAGTCACATCTCTGATACTCAGGAGCTGGGATAGGGAGGTTTTTATATCACAGACTGAGGTTGCCGTAGATAACATGCTATATACCTGCACCTAGAAGCCCAGCTTGGCTGCGCTGTGCCCCCTCCTTTGCCTCATGAATGGGGGTCGTGTAAGAGGACCTGTCATCACCTAGTGTCAGTCCAGGAGGTACCATTTAACCTGCCTTCTTCACCAGTCTGGTGGAACTCAGTGAGAGGGGCCCCAGATGAGAGCTTGTGGGGATGGGCAGATGCTGCCACAATTTCCACTTGTCCCCTTGCGACTTACCAAACAAGTCTCTCTTCCCTTTTCATTATTTTAAGTGCCTGGAAATGAGTGCTTAATTATATTGTTATTTCTGAGAAAGTTATGAGAGAACCATAAAAACACTCTCTGGCAGGCTCAAAGGAGATATTTCTAACAATTATCTTAATGAAGGTGGAATAGGTGCATTGTTAGTTGGTATAAGCGCATATTTAAATCAGTTTTTCCTCTTGGTTATTTATTTCAAGTCTCATTGTTTTCAAATTAATTATCTTCTGACATCTTCCTTTAAATCACTGCTCCGTATTCATTTTACCATACATCTTTCTCAGAGAAACCTACTAGGTATCTGAATAATTACAGCTCTTGTGGCAATAAATCCTAAATTGTGTGATGCATCATTGTCTGATCATTAACAATGGGTTTTCTGTATTCTGTTTATTCCTCAAGACTACCTAGGGACTATGGTTTTCCCTTTTTTTGATCATTCTGAAGTATTTTCTTACTTAGTAGGGTTCTATATGGGCTTCCCTGGTGCCTCAGATGGTAAATCATCTGCCTGCAATGCAGGATACATGGGTTCAGTTCCTAAGCTGGGAAGATCCCCTGAAGAAGGGAATGGCAACCTACGCCAGTATTCTTGCCTGGAGTATTCCATGGACAGAGAAGCCTGGTATGGTAACATGAGAAAAAAACTAAATCAAGTGAAATCTCTCACCACGCATATGAAGATCCAGGGAAGTGCAGGTGCAAAGACGATGTGGCAGGAATAGGTTTCCTCGTGCAAGGGCAAATTAGCAGACCCATGCACACAGGGCAGAGTCAGGGAAGGGCAAGGGGTAAAAGACGAGGCTAGAGGTAAAGGCTAGAGGGAGCATTTTGGAGGGCCATGTAAGGGCTGATGGGTGAGCTGACTACACTGGGATTGTTCCTATACGTCTTCAAGAAGGAGAGCCTTGAAAATGTAAACATCATGATCCATGGTCAGAAAGAGCAGACTGCAGCAGTTGGGGACTAAATGCAGCTTCATACCTACTCTTTGAGGCTTCCCAAAGATGAGCTCCAGAGTATCTATAATGACTCTCAAGAAGAGCACCTTGTAGTGTTTTATCTGTTTTCTGCCCTAGAGGTTCACAGATGGAGCAAACCCTAGACATTAGGAGTGTTTACCTCTGAAATGAGGAGTGGGGAAAGTAAAAGGAGGCTATGCCCATGCTCCCATTTGACCCCAGCTTGCCAGTGGGTAAGCATCTGCTTTTGGAGCCTAAGTCTGTGTTCTAAAATGTTTTAATACAAGGATCATCTGGGAAGCTTGTTAAAAATATAGATTTCCATGTTCCCCAACATTCACAAATAATAAATAAATAATGAGGGCCTACTGTACAAATCTAGTGAAGGAAGGGACAAATTTCCATTGCCATCATTTGCTGGTACAAAAAAAGAGAACTCTAAGGAACCATGACTACATATTAAAAGTTGCAAATGACAGCTGTTTTCATAGTGATGATGAAATTTATTTCCTATACTTCTCTTGTCATTATTTTCCTAAATAAGTTAAGGGCTCTTGTAACAACAAATGTCTTTTAGAATTGACCTCATTCAAGAGTTTTCAGTTATTCTTCTCAGTTACTCATGCATTTTTTTTTTTTTTTCTACTTCCCCCAAGTCTCGTAGGATTGACTTGGCTCAGAGATAAAGCAGTACTTGGAAGACTTCTCTAATGCGACACGGTGCTGAGCGTAAATGAAGAGGGCAATGACAGAGGCTACCGTGAGATGCAAGGCTCTGTTTTGTTACAGTTGCCTTTCTTTTGTCATCTGCATCTGTTAGTGGCGAACCTCAGTGACAGACAAGAAGTAAATGTGAGATGTATCAGATCTGTTTTTGAGCAACTGATCTNACAGAGGCTACCGTGAGATGCAAGGCTCTGTTTTGTTACAGTTGCCTTTCTTTTGTCATCTGCATCTGTTAGTGGCGAACCTCAGTGACAGACAAGAAGTAAATGTGAGATGTATCAGGTCTGTTTTTGAGCAACTGATCTTGCATAACCAGACTGCAGCAAGCTGTCAGTTCTGTATGTCCCTCATCTCTAGACCTTTGCACTTCTCTATGCTGCAATCCTGCTGACCTTTTATTCTCTATATAAAAGAATAAAATGCTGGCTTTCTATTTGGCTCAGTGTTTTCTGTGAAATCCCACAGTTTGTAAGAGAAGGACTCGGTGTTTTAAATACACTTCTTTTCCTAACTTGTTGAAGTAGGGTTGTTTGGCTAAATGGAAAGTATTACAGTTTTAGGTTTAAAGTATAGTTAGAAATACAGGTAACACCACTGCAAGCACCATAATGCATGCATAATGGCAAAAGGGTAGAGTAAGAAATGAAAAATTTTTACTACAAAAATAATGGCTATATTTTTTTCCCCATGGGAACGCTCTAGCAATTTCAAAATCTAAAATACACCAAATAGTTAACCCATGATCAAAAAGGCCTCACAACGTTCATCCAATGAGAGAAAGTTCTCTGGGCATTTTTCTGCAGCTTTGCTTATTTGGTCTGGTTTGTTTGTAATGATGAAATAGTCTTTGAATTCATTCCACTCTGATAGAATTTCATAAGGTGTTTAGACAATGGTTTGACTTCAAACTCAATCAGTCATCCTAAAAAAATAAATTATCAACCCTAATTTCAAGTAATGATCTTTCCATAAACTGAGTATTTTAAATATCCATTATTTTATCAATTCTTTTCTTCTTTACCCTTGTTGTTATATTGCATAGACTTCTTATGTTAGAATAAATCTAATGTAGATATCTTTATAAGATATTTGATAGAATACACAAAAATAAAATAAAATAAGGCTTTAGTAGATAAGATTATCTGACTATTTTTCTGCCCCTTGCTTGAGGACATAACCCCTCAAACAAGCATGTCATGGAGAGGTTCAGGTCTCTGCTTTCACTTATTGTCCTGTTGGCAAAGGCCAATATTTTATGCATATCAGATTTGAAAATATAGGTGGAAATCACCTAATCTGTTCATTTTTCTTGGCAATGAAGATGGAAGATAAAATATATTCACAGGAAAATGCTATAGACCAGACGATACTCTGCCTTGTTTGGTAGCACAAGGGACATTACATGAGAATCTGGATGTTTCCAGGGCACGTGCAAACCTTCATACCATCCAGCAGATGGCGCCAAGCAAAGTTCAAAGTCTTCTGGTAAGCACGGAAGAGTTCACATTCTGCTGCTGCTGTTAAATCGCTTCAGTCGTGTCCGATTCTGTGCGACCCCATAGACGGCAGTCCACCAGGCGTCCCCGTCCCTGGGATTCTCCAGGCAAGAACCCTGGAGTGGGTTGCCATTTTCTTCTCCAGTGCATGAAAGTGCAAAGTGAAAGTGAAGTCGCTGAGTTGTGTCAGACTCTTCGTGACCCCATGGACTGCAGCCCACCAAGCTCCTCCGTCCATGGGATTTTCCAGGCAAGAGTGCTGGAGTGGGGTGCCATTGCCTTTCTCTCACATTCTAGAGGGCCCCTAATATCAAATTAGAGAATAGAAAAATGTTTTGTAACTTCGGGGCTCTTTATTTTTAATTTCATAATTTGAACATAATCCTAGATTTACCTATGGAATTCCTTTTGCTCTCTTTTTATACTACTGCTAAAGTAAATCTGGCTAGTGTTTGTTAAAACAGTCAAAAAGAACGCACACTTATTTATTCTGTTCAGTTTAATCTGCTGGATCTATTTGTCTTTCAATAACATAATTAGCATACACAGATCTATTGTTTTTCCATTTGACTTATTCATGTGATGTAATTGAAAGTAAATGGAATTGACAAGTGTCGAAGACCTTAAGATAGAAAGGAAAAATCTACTGGCCATTGAGGACATCAAGAGCTTTCCCTTTACTCATTGATAGCTGCTACATTGTGCTTCAAATTTTCCTAATATGTTTTTGTGAACAATGCAAACCTAATTTTTTCTTGTACTATATACAGAAGGAATTTTTTTCCCAATGAACAGATTTGGAAAACTGATTTTTATTGCAATGTTAATTGGAGAAGCAGAGAACCTCTGAGGAATGAATATAGGATGTGTTTCATAAATGGGCAGTCAAAAAATTCCATCATGATTTCTTTTCCCCTCCAGACCATTTTCCCCACGATCAGTTTATGATTTTACAACATTGTTTAGTTTGTCCTGAGAAAAGCTTAGGATGATGTCTATATGGTAGATTCCTTCAGCTGAATTAAGAAGCTAAAAGTGGGCATGTATTTCTCAGTTTATAATATCAGTGTGTGTGTATTTCCTGGTAACTATACTTTAAACCTACTTGCTTCATTTGCAGTTGAGTGAGTGAGTGAAAATCGCTCAGTCATGTCTGACTTTTTGCAACCCTATGGACTATACAGTGCCTGGAATTCTCCAGGCCAGGATACTGGAGTGGGTAGCCTTTCCCTCCTCCAGGGGATCTTCCCAACCCAGATATTGAACCCAGGTCTCCCTTATTGCAGGTGAATTCTTTACCAGCTGAGCNAACCCTATGGACTATACAGTGCCTGGAATTCTCCAGGCCAGGATACTGGAGTGGGTAGCCTTTCCCTCCTCCAGGGGATCTTCCCAACCCAGATATTGAACCCAGGTCTCCCTTATTGCAGGTGAATTCTTTACCAGTTGAGCCACCAGGGAAACCCTCATTGCAGTTAACATACTGTATTATAGTTTCTGTGTCATATATTTACTTCTTCAGCTAGATTGTAAACTCTGTGAGAATATATACACATTCATCTTTACACCCCCTAGTATCTGAAACATAGAAAGTGCATAAAATGGTCATTTTATCACAGTTCAGTTGAGTGAGTCATGTATAGGCTTTGTGCACAGATTTTCTTTGCCAGTAATACCAAACAGCAGATGATGCCTCAGGACTGGTGGTCTCTCAGCTCAGATTCCTGCAGAGAACTGGAGATGCTCTCCCTCTGAGACACACTGGCTCCCCTCACCTGCAAGAGTTACACGGGAAAAACATTAAGGACTCCAATCCCAACTTCCTGAGAGTTTAGTGTTGAAATAGCCTTAAGTTTGTTTAAAACCACATCGTCAGTAGTCTGATACAGAGACAGCCAGTCACAAAGGGTAGTGGAAAGCAGACAGAGCCTTCCTCTGGGCTGATGGCTGTCTGCGAGGATTTTTTCCTACCATACGTGGTGTTTTCTCATAATTCCATACCACCACTTTTACTCAATTTTTTGCCCTTTTCCTTGACATATTTTGCAGTTGCTAAAAGTTATCTGAAATTGAAAAGAAGGAGGAGAAACCCCATTGAGGAGAGATATGTAAAATAAGATCACACAACAGGGATGTACCTGGATTTGTCATTTGGGGTTCCCACCTGTCTTGAGGCAGTTTGTGTTTAAAAAAATCCTTAAATTATATCTCCATTTGATTTTTTACTCTCAAGTGTGTTTAAAATTTGTATAAGTAAAAGATGCTGGTAATATAGTAATTTTTGTGTAACAGCATCTAAGTTCTACCTCTACAAACACCTGTAAGTCACATTTTCCAGAATGATTGTTCAGAGTTTTCATTCCTTTTCAAATATGTTTTAGGCATATACAGTCATATACACATGCTTTTCAAATGGAATCATACCACATAAACTATTCTACAGCTGTTCATGGAATCATACTCCACAAACTATTCTACACCTATTTTCCAACACACAATAATCATTTTAGTGCTGAGTAATTTTCATCATGACGTTGCACTGTGATTCATTTACTCGAATCTCTTACTGATCAACATTTGGGTTGTTTCCACTTTTTTTTACTTCTAAAGGGTGCTTCTCTGTTCATCTTTCCT
>SJYV01004909.1:38382-57916 GCA_006410875.1 Neotragus pygmaeus
ACTCTTTGCCTCTTTTAAACCTCAAAAAGGAGACCCCAGGTTTATTTTATTATTCACCTACAATTATTTAAAAGGTTATAAATATTGGTAGACTATGTGTAAAAATATAGGAACAACAGAAAAGACAGGTGATAAAGATTAGTCATTATATATGATGTAGATAATGTTATTTTTATTCCACTATTGTAACAACAGAAGTCAAACATACTGTAACAAAACTTGGAAGGATGGGGACATAATCAATGTATGTATAAATTCCAATTTGCTCTGTCTCTGAGCCTCCTGCTTGATGAGATAAAGGAGGCAGTTTTTTGGCTTCCATCAGAAAAAAAGCAAAAACCTATTACCCACAATTCCGTATACCTTCTTTGCTCGATGATGCACCAATGACAATACGATAAATCTGCTTTTTCATGAGAGCACCACACTGCCCTGTTAGGAAGATAGCACTCTGCGGCCCCTAGCATCATACATCACCTGGAGGTGCTGCTGGCTGTGTTCTGGAGAGTGACTGACGCTCCTCTGAATTTTCTCCTTTTTGTCACTGACTTCTTCAGACATCACTGTCTCATCAACTGTAGCTGATTCCCGGCCATATTTCCCCTCTTTCTGCCTCCTTTCATTACTTGTACTCAGATAAATCTCTTCACTTTGACAGAGAGGGTTGAATATATGGCCTCTTTCACTTGCAGGGATCAATACTTGAACGAGATAAGCCAGCCAACAAAGGGTGGACGGTGCAATAGGACTGGCTCTTATCATGATTGTGTCTCACACATAAGGTGCTTCTAACCTTCACATGTAATCAGTAATAATAATATACATTTTAGGGGAACATAACCACAAGATGGGCACCATCACATCAGTGCCATAAACAGACCAGAGAGGCTTTCAGATGCAGCTAAAGGGCCTGAATCATGACATCCAACCAGGCATACTTCTGGTCTCCCATTATTTATTTGTAACCCCGACCTTCCAGGCTCCTCCCCTGTGGAAGCAGATGGTGCTCCCAATATCTATGTTCACATTAATTTCAAGGGCTCCGACTCCATCCACTTACTCAGTCCGTAAAGTCTGATCTAATTATTATGGGGACTCCCCAGAGGATCACCCTAAAGTGCTCACATACTAGTGGTCGGTTCCAGCCAGAGTTATGTCCAGCATTTGCTCCAGCCTCCTCCTCTATAACTGCTACCTGCAAAGGCACTTGGAGATGCTATCCTAGCAGCCATGTTTACCATAGCAACTTGAATGTCTCTGTCAAGGGGACAATCTACCAATCTTCCCAAACCTCTGGGAGCTAGTGTGGGCCTGTGCTCCTGAGGAAGTATAAGAATGCTCTCCTTTCCAGCACCATAGTGTCCTCTAGCCCCTGGGCACCAAAGGAACTCTGCCCATGCCCCCCTTGCCTTACAATACCTCATGGAAACAGCTCTGTCAAACTTGGCCTTTTGTCCTTCTTTATGGGACCTGACATAAGGCTTTAGAACTGGGCCACCAGAGGCAACAAATCTAACTTGAGCCCCCTCCTCTCCTGTGTTCCACTTCACTGAAGTCTATCTCCTCTCACGCCTATTAACCATTGCAAACAGATGCCTGAAGGATGCCAATCCTATATCAGTCCTTCTAAGTTGCTTCTATTTCACATATTTAATGTCTAATGCAATTTCATGACCCCAAAGAAGTTCCATGCAAAGTTGCATTTTGAAAATCAAGTAAAAGGTATGCATTAGAGTCTTCACTTGTTTTGCGTGTTAGTCATGTCCAAGGCTTTGTGACCCCATGGACTGTAGCCAGTCAGGAGTTTTCCAGGCAAGAATACTGGAGTAGGTTGCCATTTCCTACTTCAAGAGTCTTCTCTAACTAAATTGTAATGACCCCCTGGAGTTGCCTTCTTTAGAAAAGGCTATTTGTTGTTATTGTTTTTTAATATTTATTTAGTTGCACCAGGTCTTAGCTGCTGCATGCAGTTGTGGCATGAAATCTAATTCCCTAACCAGGGATTAAACCAGGTCTCCTACATTGACAGCATGATCTTAGCCACTGGATCATCAGGGAAGTCCCAGGTTATTTGTACATCTTAGTTGGTTTTTGTACATCTTAGTTTTGTATACTTTAAAATTCACACTTTTGAACACCTCTGAGCATCTGTGTTCCTGCCAGGAATGTTCCATGTAAAATCAGTTGTGAAGACAATATCTAATCTAACATACAAGGTCTCCATAAAGTGTTACTTCTTCTTTTTCCAACTCTGGCTTTACCCCTTTACATCCACTAACCAGTCATACTGAATGACTTTCAGCTTCCTAAACAAATTTTCCATTTCATTCCTATAACGTTTGCTGCCAATATAAACCTTGCTTCCAGTATAACTTAACCTAAAATATGTTCTTCCCCTTCTAGTTATATTTCAAACCCAAGTCAAGCATCACTGCATACATGAAGACTTTTCACTTTCATTCTATCTTTTCTCTCACTACCTTGAAAGAATTAATTACTTTTTCTCTGTGACCCAACACCATACTGCATATAACATTCCACCATAGCACACAAAATAGTTTTCAAAACTTGATAAACTCAAGTCAGAGTTATTTTATCAGCATCTACTCAATATCTGGTGTTCAATAGTTGTTTGTTTGGGGAATTAATTTCTTAGAAATAAAAGGTATTAGTACATCTTTGCATATGTAGATAAGAGTAAGCAAACCATTCTTTTCCCCAAAATGCTTAACTATATCTAGACTTAGATAGCTTTCTGTTTTTAGAAAATTCTCCTAAAGAATAACAAACTGAATAATACTACATGGGGAAAAATGAGGGAGAAAGAATGGAAAAATTCATATTATGAACTCTATCTCCTGGTGCCCACATCATATCCCCTGGGCCCACCTCTGATTGTGCTGCAGCTGAAGTGGACAGAAGCTAGGTGAACCTCTTTGTTTTCTTGCGCTGGGCCTTCTCTCATGCTGTACAAGCTCTAAGCCTATGCAGGCACAGCTGGAAGCAGAGTAGAGTCAATGTCCTACACGAAGCCATGGAATCTTGTCCTAGACAACTAGCCCACTCTAACACATTAGTGCATGGAAAGATGTACCAGACTAGATTGAAAAAGACCTAGAAGATATAACAGTTAAAGATAATATGTGGGTCTAGATAGGATCTTTTTAAGATCTTTTTAAAGACAATTATAAAAATGTGAATATGGCCTTGTACTTCATGAGATGAAGATATACTGAAGTTGAAAAATAGATATTGTTAGCTCAGATTGTGTGTGTATATATTCCAAAAGCCAAAAAAAAAAAAAGATCTGGGAAGATATACACTAAGGTATTGACTGTTAAATCTTTAGATATTTGCAATATGNGTGAATATGGCCTTGTACTTCATGAGATGAAGATATACTGAAGTGGAAAAATAGATATTGTTAGCTCAGATTGTGTGTGTATATATTCCAAAAGCCAAAAAAAAAAAAAAAAGATCTGGGAAGATATACACTAAGGTATTGACTGTTAAATCTTTAGATATTTGCAATATGATCCTATTATTCCCTTAGTTTTATTTATCTGTGTTTTCTAATATTTTACCACACACACATAAACTGCTCTGATATTTTAAAGGAAGCATTTTTAAAAAGCAAATACAGTGTCCAACTTTCAACCAGTTATTGTTATTCCAGGGCAATTTCTATACAGTTCAGAGATAAATGAGTCTGGGAAACAAGGGCAAATGTAAATGGACTAAAGAGGGTCCCATAATGCATTGTGGCAGGATACGGATATCCAGGCCATGACCCAGCTCCTGGGCAGACAGGATCCCATAAATATCAGAGTCTGAGTCTTTGTGAGTTATAATCACTCCTCTCTATAAACTTATTCACATGCATGCATTAACATACTCAGAGAACACAGACACATTCCTCAGCCCAGATGGAGGAAGATGCTTGTTTAACCAGTACTTCATAATTTATGATTTCAGGAATTAGGAGCCAGCCTCCCTGCTTACTAACTGCACCTGATGTGACTTGGCAGGAAACTTCCACCTCAACACACACATTCTCTGTAAACTGATGATCCTCCTATACACTTAATCTTTTCCCAACCAATTCCCCCAAAAGAAAACAAATATTTGTAGATTAAAGGAGAGCTGCCTTTTCATCCTTTACAGCTGCTGGCATGCAAGCCATAAAGCACAGGGTGTTTAATTAATGGAATTTTATCATTAGAGAGACAGCTGGACCTGCATTCAGATGAGTTTGGATTCAAGGTGCCAAGAGATAAAGATCTGAAAATGCAGAAGCTGGACTGCAATTGGGTTCATTTATAAAAGAGGCTATTAAAGGTCAACTGTGTTTTCTTGTGCTAGAGATAAAGAGATGCTATTAAAAACAATTGGAAAGTAATTCATAAGAGAGCACTGAGTCACTTATGCTAAATTAATTTGTCTTTTTGATAGCATGGCATTCATGATGGGAAAGTAAATTTACCTAAAAGCAAGATCTTTTAAAAACAACCATTGGTCATGTCTTTCACACAAAGTCACTGAAATATGCTCCAGAAGCCAGAACCACTTGTTCTGTCTGATCACTGCAGCCCCTAGTTCACTGCAGCCTGTTCCCTGAAAGCAGTCTGAGAATTCACTGCTTTCCCCTAGGGACAGTACTGTAGGGGCATTTCTATGGGCATGCTAAGATGCCTGAGACTGCTAACGTCTTCCCGCTACCCTTGATGAACTCATAGCCAAAGATCAGGACTGCCCATTGTGCACATGTTCCCACTTTCCTGTCATTCAGCAATATATTAGAACAAACTAGCTTGCTGTATTTTACCTACAACCTCCCCTTCTTCCTGTGCTCACTCCAATATACCACGCATTTAAATGTACGCAGACTGGAATGAAAATTGTTCATTTAACTGGAGGATATATCTACAATTATGACTGGTAGTTTATTTAGCTTCAAATAGCGACATGATATGTTTTCTTTGTGTATCTCCCCCTCAGGGTGAATCCTTCCATTCAACTACTGCAAACTTCCCTTCTCTCCAACACATCTGACACCAGGCAAAAGTGTGACAAAGAGCAATTTCTTCCAGTGCTCAGTGAACCCACTGAGCTCCCCTTCATCTTCCCCTGGGCAAGATGGAGGTTGTGTCTATTTGCTATTGGACTTGGGGGTGGCAGGGACTAACACACTCCATGAGACTGTGAGCTTGTGCTGGTAACCTGGATCTAATTCTCTTCTACCCTTCTTCTTGCCAGAGGAAAACTGCTTGTTGCTCTTCTCCATTTCTTGGGCTTGGGAGTNGATCAGGACTGCCCATTGTGCACATGTTCCCACTTTCCTGTCATTCAGCAATATATTAGAACAAACTAGCTTGCTGTATTTTACCTACAACCTCCCCTTCTTCCTGTGCTTACTCCAATATACCACGCATTTAAATGTACGCAGACTGGAATGAAAATTGTTCATTTAACTGGAGGATATATCTACAATTATGACTGGTAGTTTATTTAGCTTCAAATAGCGACATGATATGTTTTCTTTGTGTATCTCCCCCTCAGGGTGAATCCTTCCATTCAACTACTGCAAACTTCCCTTCTCTCCAACACATCTGACACCAGGCAAAAGTGTGACAAAGAGCAATTTCTTCCAGTGCTCAGTGAACCCACTGAGCTCCCCTTCATCTTCCCCTGGGCAAGATGGAGGTTGTGTCTATTTGCTATTGGACTTGGGGGTGGCAGGGACTAACACACTCCATGAGACTGTGAGCTTGTGCTGGTAACCTGGATCTAATTCTCTTCTACCCTTCTTCTTGCCAGAGGAAAACTGCTTGTTGCTCTTCTCCATTTCTTGGGCTTGGGAGTTAATTGGAGTGTTTGTTTTCTGAAATCACAAGAATAATGAGCAATTCTCTGCAAAGGTCTATTTGTGAACATGCATTTACAGACAAATTCCTGCTCAGCACCAGTTCCGTATCAGTTGGGAGAGTTGACCAAGGAGAGACACAGAGGTTAAGAGGCAGTCAATATCACACATTTACCGCTGTGGATCATTTGCAGGTTTTAATAACAGATTTGCAATTCAGATTCTGTACTACGAAGGATTTCCAGAACAGATATCACAAGGTTTCTTCTGAGTCCGTCATCTTTGAAAAACTAGGGAGGCGGACATCTTCATTATTAACTAAATTAGAATGAAGGCACCTTGCTCATGTTCACATCTCACCATATACCTGACCTTAATAGGATGTGCCTTAGGCTCCAGTCATTGGAGAGAGCCCCAGAAATGAAGGGTTCCCCCCAGTCATGGAGGCTGCTGAGGAACAGCACACCGTGGAAGGAGCCAAGAGTAACAGCAGCCACGGTAGCTACCACTTGTGGAGCAGCTGCTGTAAGTCACATACTCTACCACCTGTTTTACACACACTGTGCTTGCCAAGTTGCTTCAGTCGTACCCAACTCTTTGCAACCCTGTAGGCCATATCCCACCAGGCTCCTCTGTCCATGGGATTCTCCAGGCTAGAATACTGGTGTGGCTTGCCATGCCCTCCTCCAGGGGATCTTCCCAATCTAGGGATCAAACCCGTATCTCTTATGTCTCCTACGTTGGCAGGCGGGTCCTTTACCCCTGGCGTCACTTGGGAAGCCCTAATGTCCTTTAATTCCTAAATCCAGGCTTGGAGATTGGAATTACTGTTTGCATTCTTAACTTAAGCTGAGCTAAACTAATAATCCCTAAATATTTAGAAGAGATAGCATACACTCATGCACTTGTTCTGTGTCAGCTATCTGAAACCATCTCTTGTGATTCAGAGTTTGCCAATGAAGCTATGAGTCTAGAAATAACTACACCATACCAGGTGCATTTTTTCGTGTGCTATCTGTCCCACCCACCTCCTATATTCATGTGAAATCAGCATCACTGTCCTCTGGAGGATGCTCCTTCCACTACATCAACTGTCTCGTCAAATGAGCTGCTCACTCTCTTCTTATAGCCCCTCTGTCCACAGTAATTGGCCCAAGTGGGCACATGCCCAAGTCAGTCCAACCCCTTGGACAGACTCTTTCCCACTCCCTGGCTATGACTGTTTGTTACAATGAGCATGTGAAACAGTAACAGTAATTCAAAATATATTAATGGTTTTTATGTGCCAGACATCTTATTTTTTACATATTCTCACAAGGATTCTATGATGTAGGTTCTGTTAT
Organism: Neotragus pygmaeus; assembly: GCA_006410875.1. Classification (NCBI taxonomy): domain Eukaryota; kingdom Metazoa; phylum Chordata; class Mammalia; order Artiodactyla; family Bovidae; genus Neotragus; species Neotragus pygmaeus. The sequence goes on from SJYV01004909.1 coordinate 45,589, forward strand.
TATCTCCATTTTTCAGAGGTGGAGAGTGAAATCCAGATAGTTAGGCATCTTGCCCAGGGTCCAATATCTAGAAAGTTGCAAAGCTGAGACTCATTTTGTATCAGTTAGCTATTGCCACGAAAATGCTAGGTAAACAATTTCGTGTCTTAAAACAACAATCATGTGTTCCCCGTGAGCTGGGGTCACACAAATGTTAGCTGGTAGAGGCTGGACTCAGATAGATGTGTCAGACGCGACCTTGGCTGAGCTGGTTCATGCAGTTGGGTCCATAGGGTCAGCAGATGCAGGCTGGGTGACTGAGCTCCATGTGTCTCCAGGGACCTGAGGGCTGGCCTGGGCAAGTCCTTAGGGAATAACCAGAGAGCAAGAGCAGAGAGAGAAACAAAAGAGACTTCCTGAGGCCCGGACTAGGAATCAGCACACTGCTGTTTCACCTAATGCAGACACAGTCAAGAAGTGGGATGTTGTGGTCTGTCTCTTGTGAGAGCTCCAGAGTCAAAAGCAAAGCGGAAAGATTCAGGGAGAAGTGAAGTGCTGGGACCAGTGACACAAGCTCCCACAAAGTCCCATTCACTCCTTTAGAAATGTTCCATCTCAAGCTGGGGAATTTCAGCTCCCTGCTGGTCAGTGGCATCATGAGCTGTGGATCTTTAAGGTGGCCCGGCACCCACATCCCCCAGTGAGAGGAAGAAACTGGTCACAGTGGTATGTGGGGAGAGATGCACAGACCGAGGATGGAGAGAAGTCTCCAGGGATCCACATTGCCTCGGGGACCACTTGTCTTCAAGCTCCAGCTGTGTTCCCGCCCATCCTGTCATTTGGTTGTTCAAGCCTGCTTCTCACGTCATTATCCCAAACTCCTTTAACTTAGATTTACTTTCTGTCAAATGTTACCCAAAATGTCCTGAGCAGTAAAACACCTTGTGAGTAAAACAGAAGCACAACTGCAGTAATTCATGCTAACATCCCTCACAATCAACATATATTTTATGCGTCTACTGTTTGCAATGGGTTGTGTTAAAAACTGGGCATCATAAAGAATGGGTCAGGTTGAATGCCCATCCTCAAAGAACTCATCATATAGAAGGAGACACAACAGAAACACAGCTTGTGACACTGTCAAACGAGTGCCTTCAAGGGAAATGCAGAGACATCACTTTGCCCACAAAAGTAGTCAAAGCTACTTTTTTCCCCCAGTAGTCCTGTACAGATGTGAAAGGTGGACCATAAAGAAGGCTGAGCACTGAAGAATTGATGCTTTTGAACTGTGGTATTGGAGAAGACTCTTGAGAGTTCCTTGGACAGCAAGGAGATCCAACCAGTCAATCCTAAAGGAAATCAACCTTGAATATTCACTGGGAGGACTGATGCTGAAGTGAAAACTCCAGTATTTTGGCCACCCGATGTGAAGAGCCAGCTGATTGGAAAAGACAGTGATGCTGGGAAAGATTGTGGAAAAAGAAGCGGGCAGCAGAGGATGAGATGGTTAGATTGCATCACTGACTCAATGGACAAGAGTTTGAGCAAACTCTGGGAGATAGTGAAGGACAGGGGAGCCTGGCCTGCTGCAGTCCATGTGGTCACAAAGAGTTGGACAAAACTTAGAGACTGAACAACAACAAAGGGAAATGCAGGAAAGGGTGGGATTAAAGTCTGATTTGGGCAAAAACAGGACTGTCTGACAGAGGACCTGATGTGCGCTGTCAATTCCTAGAAGACTGAGGATTATTTCTACAGCCAGAGGAGAGAAAGGTGGGTGGCACTGAGGGGATTGCTGTGGGGGAGGGTAGCAAGGGCAAGGAGCAACATCATAGAACTATTTAAAACTACATGATATCAGATGGGCGATCAGAATCATTTGGTAGTTGACAAGATCTTTTAAAGTGAAAAGTTAGAAAAATTTGCCAGTGTGCCTCTAAGAAATTGTGCTAGGCATGAGGCCATGCCTAGCTGGCAGAGTGGCTCTGCCCTACTTAGCAGGCATTACATCCCTAAAGGGCCAGGAATATAGACTGTCCCTTGAGATTGTTCTGCTTCTTTATATCCTGACATGGCACTTGCAAAGCAACCTTTATATCATCATTTGGTTTTCCACATGGATGGTCCTCTAGGGAAGAGAAGAGGCTAACCAGCCCACGGTAATATTCCAATCCACTTGGCAGTTACATTTCTTAGAATAAAATTTTAAATTGAAAACCTAGTTTATAGAGCAAATTCTTGGCAGTCTGGTGTGTAGTCAAGACTCTATTTTACAGAAACCCAACATAAGTTAAACAAAAGGGGTTGCCTGGAAAATCACCCATTTGGCTTACAAAGAAAGAGCTTCAGGCACCGGGGCTGCTTCAGGGCCTTAGGATGGAACTTGGAACTCCATGTTCTCCTCTCATCATTGTTTGGGGATTTTCTACATCCAGGTAGACACCAACAGCTCTCAGATCATAGTTTATAGCCCACAGGCAATAAAGAAGAAAGAAATGATTTTGCTAGTTCCAGCAGAAAATATTCTAAAATATTCCTCCTATTGTTCAGATTTGAATTAGCCGCTCATTTATGAGGGATACCAAAGGGATAGAATGAAATGATTGATCCAGTGTGGGATCATGTGCTCAGAGATGGGTGAGAGTACTGTCCCAAAGTTTGGGCAGGGTGTTTCCTGGACATACAAAATCAAGGTCATCAAATTTATTTATCATGAGTTAATTATGCTTTATGTCCAATGGTCCTCAGACTAACAGATCAAATTGAAGGACTAGATCTGGACGCACTCCTACTTCCAAGAATAGAGCAACCAAACATTTACCCTGGCCCTGCATCTTTTAAAAGTCATGATTAGAGGTAATGTAGACTGAATACGCTTTTGGACACATCATGGATTAAGTTTGCATAGGTCAACCCTGTGTTTGCTGCTGCTCCTGCTAAGTCGCTTCAGTCGTGTCCGACTCTGTGCGACCCCATAGATGGCAGCCCACCAGGCTTCCCCATCCCTGGGATTCTCCAGGCAAGAACACTGGAGTGGGTTGCCATTTCCTTCTCCAATGCATGAAAGTGAAAAGTGAAAGGGAAGTCGCTCAGTCGTGTCCGACTCTTTGCGACCCCATGGACTGCAGCCTACCAGGCTGCTCCTTCCATGGGATTTTCCAGGCAAGAGTACTGGAGGGGGGTGCCATTGCCTTCTCCGGACCCTGTGTCTAGGATATTAAATTTTTACCGTGATGGAAAAAATTTACTGAGTGCCAAATGATAACAGAAAATGAGTGTTTTTGTCTGCTTTGTGGATGTATTCATGTGTCCTGAAATATAAACACAGAAGAGCCAGCAGTGTCCCAGATGCTCAGGGAAAAGGTTGAAAGAGAGTAATAGTGTGCCCAAGANAGTGTCTACATACCAAACCATATACTGTAGAAGGGTGTTTGGAGCTCAGCATTGCGACCTCATGGACTGTAACCTATCAGGCTCCTTTGTCCATGGGATTTTCCAGGCAATCGTACTGGAGTGGATTGCCATTTCCTTCTTCAAATAGCACAGATCTCTTCAAACCACGCCTCCTGCACGTTGCCTAGAGCGAGGGACCTTGTCAACAAAGAATCAGGAGGACTCGGCTCCTGCCTTTCAGGTGCAGAGCACTTAACAATGGCCCTTTGACCTTGAATCTGGGAGGAATAGGAAGGTTAGCCTGCAGAGTCTGGTTTTAGATATCCAAGAGAAAGTGCAGGAGGCAGAGAGAAGTGAGAATGGAGGCCAAGAGCCACAGAATTTTTAATTGGAAAAAAAAATTGGTATCCTTTTTGTCCTTTCAACAATGAGAGGTAGAAGCTAAGAACTTGGCTTTGACTTGTAGATTAATAATGGCCCCCAAAATGGTGTTTAATAAGCAATAGGAGAAGGGGACCCTTGGAGTACAAATACAGCTCTATTGCTCTCTCGACACAGATAACACGTGGTAGACTCTGAATGAGGCCGCCATACCTTTCTCCTTCTACCTGGTGTGCTGAGGGCAGTTTCACCCTCACTTTATCTGACTCTCTCTGTGTGCATTATATTGTTGGCTTAGTGAATTAAAAAAAAAAAAAAAACTTGTCCAGGTGACAGACCCCCCTAAAGAAAGTGTGGCAGTCTGTGGGCCTGTGGTCTGCAGTCATCTAGGACGGGGCTTCAATCCTAGACTGATACTGATTTATTCCAGTCATATCACCTACCTTCAAGAGGATGGATTGGCAAGTGTCCATCAGTAGATGACTGGTTACTCTATAGTAGCTGACCCAATGGAATACTGTGCAACCGTAGAAAGAGAGAGGAGGCTATTATGTAGCTCAGTGAAAAGATCATCAGGCTGTTTCATTCTATGAAACAAGCAGGATGCAAGACAATTTAAATACTATGCTACCTTTGGGCTAGGGAGGGAAGAAAAGAATATATTCACATATGCTATTTGTATGTACTTTAAAAAAATTATCAGAATATAGTTGATTTACAGTGTTATGTGGTTTCAGGTATACAGCAAAGTGATTCAGTTATACATATACATGTATTTATCCTTTTTCAGATTTTTTTCTCATATAGGTTAGAATATTGAGTAGAATTCCTTGTACTATATAGTAGGTCTTTGTGGGTTATCTGTCTTATGTATAGTAATGTGTGTATACAATCCTAAAATCCTGATTTATTCCCCCTTCCCTGACATTTCCCTTTGGTAACCATAAATTTGATTTTGAAGTCTGTGAGTCTGTTTCTGTTTTGTAAATAAGTTGATTTGTATCATTTTGAAATTAGATTCCACATATGAGCAATTTCAGATGATATTTGTTTTTTTCTCTCTGTTCTTCACTTACTCTGATAATTTTTAGGTCCATCATGTTGAAGCAAATGGCATTATTTCATTCTTTTTATGGCTGAATAATATTCTTTTGTATATTTGTACTACATCTTCTTTATCCATTCCCCTATCAGTGAACATTTAAGTTGCTTCCATGATTTGGCTATTGTAAATAGTGCTAGAGTAAACACTGAGGTGCATGTATTTTTTTGAATTTAGTTTTCTCTGGATATATGCCCAAGAGTGGTATTGGCAGACTATATGGTAGGTCTATTTTTAATTTTTTAAGGAACCTCCATACTTTCCCATACTAATTTACATTCCCATCAACCGTGTAGGATGGTTCCCTTTTCTCCACATCTTCTTTAACATTTATTGTTTGTAGACTTTTCAATGATGCCCATTCTGACTTGTGTGTTCAGTTCAGCTCAGTCGCTCAGTCATGTCTGATTCTTTGCGACCTCGTGAACTGCAGCACAGCAGGCCTCCCTGTTCATCACCAACTCCCAGAGCCTAGCCAAACTCATGTCCATTGAGTCGGTGATCCGACCATCTCATCCTCTGTCATCCCCTTCTCCTCCTGCCCTCAATCTTTCCCAACATCATGGTTTTTTCAAATGAGTTAGCTCTTCACATCAGGTGGCCAAAGTATTGGAGTTTCAGCTTCAACATCAGTGCTTCCAATGAACACCAAAGACTGATCTCCTTTAGGATGGACTGGTTGGATCTCCTTGCAGTCCAAGGGACTCTCAAGAGTCTTCTCCAACACCACAGTTCAAAAGCATCAATTCTTCAGCACTCAGCTTTCTTTATAGTCCAACTCTCACATCCATACATGACCACTGGAAAACCATAGCCTTGACTAGACGGACCTTTGTTGACAAAGTAATGTCTTTGGTTTTTAATATTCTGTCTAGATTGGTCATAACTTTCCTTCCAAGGAGGAAGCATTTTTTAATTTCATGGCTGCAGTTATCATCTGCAGTGATTTTGGAGCCCCCCAAAATAAAGTCTGACACTGTTTCCACTGTTTCCTCATCTGACTTGCATGAGGTGATACCTACTGTGTTTATTTGCATTCTTCTGATAATTAGTGATGCTGAGCATTTTTTCATGTGCTTTTTGGCCTTCTGTATGTCTTCTTTGGAGAAATGTCTGTATGTTTTGTATATATGTGTAAAGAAACACTGAAAGTATATACAAGAAACTATTAATTTACTAGAGGGCAGAAGTGAGGGGGTCATGAAACAGCCTGTACAGATATGAAGACGAAGTGATACTGACATTGTGCACCTTTTATGTTTTGATTGTTAAACAATGTGAATATATTGCTTGTTTTAAAAAATTTAAATTCAAAAGAAATTTGGGATGTGATTTTGTTAACATGGGCTTCCCAGGTGGCTCTGTTGGTAAAGAGCCTGCCTGCCAATGCAGGAGATACAGATTCAATCCCTAGGTCAGGAAGATCCCCTGGAAAAGGAAATAGCAACCCACTGAAGTATTCTCACCTGGGAAATCCCAAGGACAGAGGGCTCTGGTAGGCTATATAGTCCATGCGATCACAAAAGAGTCCACATGACTTAGTAATCGCTGAGTGGACTTAGCAACTAAACAACAACAGAAATTTAAGATAAAACTAGCTTTGTCGTTGTTATTTAGTCTCTGAGTTGTGTCTGACTCTTTTGCGGCTCCATGAACTATAGCCCACCAGGATCCTCATCCATGGAATTTCTCAGGCAAGAATACTGGAGTGGACTGCCATTTTCAACTGCTATTGCAAGTAAATCATAAAACTCAAAGGCTGACTGTAGTGTTTATTTCTCACTCTCATGAAGTCCAAAAGCTCAAGGTCATTCAGGGACCTGAGTTTCTTTCAAAATAGGTCTTCTTTTCTCCTGTGTATCTCAGATTCCTCTGCATCCAGCTGGTGGAATTAGGGTGCTGGAGAGGAACCATGGGCCTGGAAGTGAGGCAATCATTGCTACCCTCATTGCTTTGTCAGAATTCAGCCAGACAGCCACCCACAACTGCAAAGGAAGCTGGGAAATCAGCCTAGCTGTGGGCCCTGGAGGAGGAGAAGATGAATCAGGGGGAACAAAAACCATATTTTACCGGTGGAAAAACTTAGCAAAAGAAAAATTTTGATAAATCCTATTTATTTTCTGAGTATTTCAAGTTAGCTTTTACTAGAACATTGTTTTGAAATTGTGTCATTACATAACTGTTCCTACAAGACAGATTTGTTGATGTTGATGAGATCTGTGTGTTCACTAATCTGATCCATTTATCACATCTTCAGTTTAAAGAACCATTGAAAGTTCTGCTATTAGAGCAAATATTGAGGGTCCATTGAACAGTAGGATTCTGTTCAAGATCACCTATTTCATTTACTTCGAGTAAGATTCAAGGGCACTGTTCTATTTATGAATCCCAGGAAGTAAGATAAACAGCATCACCTGCCTCAAAATGCCCCCAAATTCAGTGCTGCTAGTACAAATGGAGTGTCCAGGATGGAGGTCATATTCACTTACCAGTGTCAGGAAATTCAGAATAAGCAACTAAGATTACTAGTTGTCTCTAATGCAAAACTGTGCATTATTTCCTGGGTTTATCTGATTCATTGTCTTTGAGCTGTTTCACAATTGAGAGCAAAGCAAACAATTTGTGTCTATGAATATGCAAATGAATTCTGTCTGGTGGAGGGACCTATTCTTCTTCATGGAAAAGCCATGTATGGGTTCATCTGAAAATTCATTTCAGTCTTCCCAATCTATAAATGTATATGTTCCTCAGATTCTCCTTTGAATTGAGTGTAACATTACAATTTTATTCTCTTTTGGGATGCATCCTTTCACACTAGAAATTGTTGAAAAACAAGGATTTGTGCTACCGGTTCTTGTCAAGCTTTGTTTTCCTTTTGGTTTATTTATTTGTTTCGCTGTCTCTTTATGTCATGCCTACCATCATTGCCAGAAAAGCTGTTATGTAGTATAGCATAAAAATCAAGTGGTGAAAAAATTTTACTATCTTCCTTTTGCACCCCCACCCCAACTGTTAGGATGTTATGCCAACATAATATCATCAGAAAGCTTGTTCTGCTGACATTTCAAGCTTCCACAGAAAACACTGTGAATCTTCTGAGAAGGCCTTAGTTGCAAGATTTGTTCAACAAAGAGGTTGGATAAGCATCTTGGATTAAGCTTTCAAAGCAGCAGGCCCTTGGTTTCTTTTCCTGATTAACGTGGGGACTCTTTAAAACTCTCTTTCTTATCATAATATGTTTTTTGAAACCATCAGTTTTCATAATGAGAAACACTTTGGTAAACACACTTCTTTATGCCTTTCCTTTTAATTAGTAAATCCTTTATTTCCCACAAAAGTTTCCACATTTGAACTTTATCTGCAAAGAATATTTAGTGTGAAGTATTAAAGAATTAGACAGCTAATAGAAAATACATTTTTCCTACTGATAACATATCAAAATCTGTTAGTCTGTTCATTAATTTCTAGCTGCTTAGCCTCCAGGAAGCACAGAGCCAAATTTGTGACTCAATTTAATAACTCAGTAGAACCTACCTGCCTGCCTTCTATCTGCTTTCACTCTTAATCTTGGTTCCTAATTTATATTTAATCTGTTCCTGATTTTACTTATTTATGTTTATTTTCTTCTATTTTACTGCATGCATTTTATAAACCGTGTCTACTTGTTTAGGGAATAGGCCAGACATAGGGTAAGAAATTTATACACGTCTCGGTGTACAATCCTGTACGAGAAATTCTTGTGCAGTTCAGTTCAGTTCAGTCACTCAGTCATGTCTGACTTTTTGCGACGCCATGGACTGCAGAATGCCAGGCCTCCCTGTCCATCACCAACTCATGGAGTTTACTCAAACTCTTGTCCATTGAGTCGGTGATGCCATCCAAACACCTCATCCTCTGTCATCCCCTTCTCCTCCTGCCTGAAATCTTTCCCAACATCAGGGCTTTTCAAGTGAGTTAGTTCTTTGCATCAGGTGGCCAAAGTATTGGAGTTTCAGCTTCTGTATCAGTCCTTCCAATGAATACTCAGGATTGATCTCTTTCTGGATGGACTGGTTGGATCTCCTTGCAGTCCAAGGGACTTTCAAGATTCTTCTCTAACACCACAGTTCAAATGCATCAATTCTTTGGGGCTCCGCTTTCTTTATAGTCCAACTCTCATATCCATACATGACTACTGGAAAAATCATAGCTTTGACTAGACAGACCTTTGTTGGCAAAGTAATGTCTCTGCTTTTTAATATGCTTTCTAGGCTGGTCATAACTTTTCTTCCAAAGAGTGAACATCTTTTAATTTCATGGGTGCAGTCACCATCTGCAGTGATTTTGAAATCCAAAAAACTGAAGTCTGTCACTGTTTCTATTGTTTCCCCATCTATTTGCCATGACGTGATGGGACCAGATGCCATGATCTTTGTTTTCTGAATGTTGAGTTTTAAGCCAACTTTTTCACTCTCCTCTTTCACTTTCATCAAGAGGCTTTTTAGTTCCTCTTCACTTTCTGCCATAAGGGTGGTGTCATCTATATATCTGAGGTTGTTGATATTTCTCCAAACAATCTTGATTCCAGCTTGTGCTTCTTCCAGCCCAGGATTTCTCATGATGTACCCTGCATATAAGTTAAATAAGCAGGTGACAATATACAGCCTTGATGTACTCCTTTTCCTCTCTGGAACCAGTCTGTTGTTCCATGGCCAGTTCTAACTGTTGCTTCCTGACTTGCATATAGGTTTCTCAAGAGGCAGGTCAGNCTTCTTCCAGCCCAGGATTTCTCATGATGTACCCTGCATATAAGTTAAATAAGCAGGTGACAATATACAGCCTTGATGTACTCCTTTTCCTCTCTGGAACCAGTCTGTTGTTCCATGGCCAGTTCTAACTGTTGCTTCCTGACTTGCATATAGGTTTCTCAAGAGGCAGGTCAGGTTGTCGGGTATTCCCATCTCTTGAAGAATTTTCCACAGTTTATTGTGATCCACACAGTCAAAAGCTTTGGCATAGTCAATAAAAGAGAAATAGATGTTTTTCTGGAACTCTTTTGCTTTTTCAATGATCCAGCAGATGTTGGCAAATTGATATCTGGTTTCTCTGCCTTTTCTAAAACCGAGATCAGGGGTGGCAGCCGAGAGGAGCTACTGCACACCCGAGGTCAAGATTAAATTAGTATGCCTCAATTCTGACAACAATTCACATCATTTCAGTGATAGTGTATTTTCAGTTTCTATAAATATTTGTCAGTCACATCATTATTTATTAGATAAGTACTATCTGATCACCAGCATCTCATCATTTTCTCTACAGACATTTTAGGAGATAAAAAGTGGCCTGCCATCATGCTTAAGAGTTCAGAATGTACCTTGAATAGCTTGTCTATATCTCTGAGATTTGAGCTTGTCTAAATCATCCTGAAAACTAAGATCATGGCATCTGGTCAGATCACATCATGGGAAATAGATGGGGAAACAGTGGAAACAGTGTCAGACTTTTATTTTAGGGGGGGCTCCAAAATCACTGCAGATGGTGATTGCAGCCATGAAGTTAAAAGACACTTACTCCTTGAAAGGAAAGTTATGACCAACCTAGATAGTATACTCAAAAGCAGAGACATTACTTTGCCAACAAAGGTCCGTCTAGTCAAGGCTATGGTTTTTCCAGTGGTCGTGTATGGATGTGAGAGTTGGACTGTGAAGAAGGCTGAGCACCGAAGAATTGATGCTTTTGAACTGTGGTGCTGGAGAAGACTCTTGAGAGTCCCTTGGACTGCAAGGGGATACAACTTGTCCATTCTAAAGGAGATCAGCCCTGGGTATTCATTGGAAGGACTGATGCCAAAGCTGAAACTCCAGTGCTTTGGTCACCTCATGTGAAGAGTTGATTCACTGGAAAGACTCTGATGCTGGGAGGGATTGGGGGCAGGAGGAGAAGGGGATGACAGAGGATGAGATGGTTGGATCGCATCACCGACTCGATGGACATGAGTTTGACTGAACTCTGGGAGTTGGTGATGGACAGGGAGGCCTGGCGTGCTGCGATTTATGGGATCGCAAAGAGTCAGACATGACTGAGTGACTGAACTGAACTGAAATCATCTTGAGATCCAAGTGTTTCCCAGTTTCCATAACAGTGGTGAAATCTCCTTAAAGGAACTAAAGAATTGCCTTCAAGGTGGAAACAAAAGTGTCAGTCAGCTGCCTTCTCTCTATAGTGAGGAAAGATCCACTTGATGGCATGGTAGTAAAAGCGCACTGAACTTTGGGCCCCAAATCTGGTTTCAAGTCCTCATTTTACAACTCACTAATGTATGATTTCCTGCACCTTTACAATGTTGGTAATAATTCCCCTTACCTTCAAGTGGTTGTGAGGACTTATTGTGAACACGTTTGGCATTGAACAGGGTTTCCTCATTACCCACTCCCTCTCTGCCTTGCACTAAGAATTGACAGTGCAAAGCAATCCCAGGGCTTTTTAAGCCTCTTTCTTTCCTGGTAACTGGCTGCCATGCTCAGGGAGGCTCAGCTGCAGCTTCTCCTCTGTTGGTTTTCCTTGTCTCAGGACTGTCCTAGTCTTATCCTTGGGCATTTTTCATTTTGCTTTAATAACCTGGGAGGAGACTTTCATTCATGAATGTATCTGCCCTTTCATGTCACATGAAATTTTCCAAAGATGGTCACATCAACGTCTCCCACCCCATTAGCTCTTCTGCAGTGTGATACCCAATCTTACCTGGAGGAGGGCTGTGGTTTTTCCAGTAGTCATGTATGGATGTGAGAGTTGGACTATAAAGAAAGCTGAGCACCGAAGAATTGATGCTTTTGAACTGTGGTGTTGGAGAAGACTCTTGACAGTCCCCTGGACTGCAAGGAGACAAAATCAGTCCATCTTAAAGGAAATTAGTCCTGAATATTCATTGGAAGGACTAATGCTGAAACTGAAACTCCAGTACTTTGCCTACCTGATGCAAAGAACTGACTCATTTGAAAAGACCCTGATGCTGGGAAAGATTGAAGGTGGGAGGAGAGGGGATGACAGAGGATGAGACGGTTGGATGGCATCACCGACTCAATGGACATGAGTTTGAGTAAGCTCTGGGAGTTGGTGATTCAAAGAGAGGCCTGGCATGCTGCAGTCCATGGGGTCACAAAGAGTTGGACATGACTGAGGGACTGAACTGAACTGAACTATGAGAATAGTGTCCAACTAAACACACTTTTGAAAGCACTGATGTATTCATATTAACTATCTATTGCTATGTAACAAATTACCTCAAATTTAGCTTAGAATAACACACATTTATTATCGGACAGTTTCTGTGGGTCAGGAGTCTGGGTACAATTAATTTGCTTTGTACCTGTGACTAAGGTGTTATCCAGGAATAGTCTCATCTCATTGCTTGACTGTGAAAGGTTCATTTCAAACAAGTTGTTGATTGAATTAATTTGCTTGTTACTCTCAAGCCTGAACCTCTTGCCCAGCTCC
>SJYV01004909.1:57986-90501 GCA_006410875.1 Neotragus pygmaeus
GGTTCATTTCAAACAAGTTGTTGATTGAATTAATTTGCTTGTTACTCTCAAGCCTGAACCTCCTGCCCAGCTCACCAAAGGTTAAATGTAATTCATGGATCAGCATTCACAAACCAGAAGGAAAAAACATTAAACAGGTGTTGAATGAGTACAGAGCAAGAGGGGTTTGTAGGTACTGTGTTCTGTTTTGTTTTTTAAGAGAAGCTCACAGCTTCTTTCACATTTTATAGTATAAAGTGTGGACACTAAGAGCTGAGATCTCCTTTGACATTTGTCTGTTCAGTGAACTGCAGAAAATGCAAATCTTTACAAGCCAGAGAATGGTATCTTCCCTGTGTGTGCTTAGAATATTTAAAGATCAATCTAACTTTATTGTTCTTAAAGTTTTTGAAATGATGTTCCACTTGATTTTACCCTTTTAAAAAAGAGGGGAGAGTGGCAATGTTGCAAAGGTCTTCATAGTACCCACCGGGCTCCTCTGTCCATGGAATTCTCTAGGCAAGAATTCTTAAGTGGGTTGCCATTTCCTACTCCAGCTAATCTTCCCTCCCCAGGGATCGAACCCAATTCTCCCTCATTGGAGGCAGATTCTTTACCATCTGAGCCACCAGGAAAGCCCTTTTAAGAAATGAATTGGTTCCAATTATGTAAGAGTGCTTTAAATCAACAATTATTTCCCTATTTTGTATTACCTTTAGTATTCCAAACTATGTCGTTTTCAAACTATGTCATCTTCTGTAATCACAATACCTTTACATGAGTGTCCTTGAAAATGTGATTTTTGGAAAAAGTAATATTCTTCCTAAGCCACAATAGCTCTAAAATGAAATTAAATTCTATATGGATTTTTGCTTCCTCTTTTATATTTCATTTCCATTCCCTTGATATTTAGACCTACTTTCCAATAAAATTTTCTTCTCCTATGAACAGCTTCATTTATACTTTTAATCCATGAATGATTTGGTTCAGAAGTCTTCACTTTAATTTTTCTTTGGCCATGTTGAGTAGTTTCAGGTCTTGATCTGAGTGTTTATCATTGAGTTGTAGATTCTGGCCTGGGACCTTGCACCTCAGCTACCTTCTCATTCAAAACTTCTGTAGATAGTCATATTCTTCCTGATTTGCATTTTCTGAGTGTAGCATCTCTGAGCCACTGGAATACTATTACTAGCATTCATTTTCTTTTCTTACTAGATTACATTACTTTTTAAGCATATTTGGAAGTAAGAAGGATATTTGATGATAGGAAAAATAAAATTTGATTATTGTAATGGAGGAACAGCTAAATGCCTTAGTCATAGCCAGAGAAAGGCAATAAGAGACATTAAAAATAATTTTGGAAGCAAATAACCCAGTAGAAAAATGGGCAAAATATTTGAACAGACACTTTTGCAGAACTTATATACAGATGGCAAATAAGCACATAAAAAATGTTCAACATAATCAGTCATTAGAGAATTGCTGATTAAAACCCTGAATATTCATGGGAAGTTCTGTTTTTGAAGCTGAAGCACAAATACTTTGGCCACCTGATCTGACGAGCCAACTCATTGGAAAAGTCCCTGATGATGACAAAGATTGAAGGCAAAAGGAGAAGGGGGTGGCAGAGAATGAGATGGTTAGGTAGTATCACTGACTCAATGGACATGAATTTGAGCAAATTTGGGGAGATAGTGGAGGACAGAGGGGGCCTGGCAGGCTGCAGTTCATGGGGTCACAGAGTCAGACATGACTAAGCAATTGAACAACAAAAATTAAGCCACAATGAGATCCCCACTTGTATGGCTAATGCCAAAGCAAAAAAAAAAGCCAAAAATAACAAATACTGATGAGAATGTGATGTGGAACAACTGTGGCTATCATACATTGGGAATGTAAAACGTTAAAGTTATTTGACAAATACTCTGATAGCATCTTATAAAGCTTAGTATATACTTACCACATGACCCAGCAATCCCACTCTTATGCATTTACCCAAGAAAAATGAAAATTATGCCCTCACAAAGATCTGTACCCAGATATTTATAGTACTTTAACCATAAATGTCAAAACCAAAGAAAGTGAAGTTGCTCAGTCATGTCCGAATCTTTGCAACCCCATGGACTGTAGTCTACCAGGCTCCTCTGTCTGTGGGATTTTCCAGGCAAGAATACTGGAGTGGATTGCAATTTCCTTCTCCAGGAGATTTTCCTGACTCAGGGATTGAACCTGGGTCTCCTGCCTTGTAGACAGATGCTTTACCATCTGAGCCACTCAATTATCTCCTAACTAGTGAGTAGATAAGCAAACTGGGGTCCACCTATACAAAGAACACTACTTAGCAGTAAAAAGGAATGAAAACTCCTGATATGGGAAATCACATGAATGAACTATGTTAAGTGAAAGAAGCTCCAGTGTACGATATTGTGAAAAAGGCAAAACTGTAGAAACAGAAAGCAGAAGAGTGGCTGCCAAAGGGAGGCTGGGTTTAGGGAGAAGACATTGACAGTTGACTACAAATGGGCACATAGGAATTTGGGGGTATGACAGAACTGTTTGTTCTCTGTCTTAACTGTGGTGGTGGCTACAAGGCCGTATGGACTGTACATTAAAAGTGTGAATTTTATAACTCTTAAAAATGAAGGAAAAACCTAAGAAGTCTCTGGCTTGAGTGACAATTAGAGAGTGACATTGCTGAAATTAACAAGACAGCTTGGCTGGGCAGCAGACAAGTCTGAAAGGAAATAAGGGCAGGTTCTGCCTTGGCAATTAGAGGTGGAGGCAAGGAGCAGAAATACAGAGCTAATATCGACAAGATGGGGGCGTGTTATTGTTTTGCTAACTGGTATTCTATTATATTCTGTTGGGTTGGGAAGATCAGCTGGAGAAGGAATAGGCTACCCACTCCAGTAGTCTTAGGCTTTCCTTGTGGCTCAGCTGGTAAAGAATCCGCCTGCAATGTGGGCAGACCTGGGTTCGATCCACAGGTTGAGAAGATCTGCTGGAGAAGGGAAAGGCTATCCACTCCACTATTCTGACCTAGGGAATTCCATGGACTGCACAGTCCATGGGGTCACAAAGAGTCAGACACGACTGAGCAACTTTGGACTGAGCAAAATTAACAGTGTTATATGAATATGCCATAGTTTATCCATTTGCCCATTGAGGGACATTTGAGTTTTTTCCATATTTGGGCTTTTATGAATGAAGTCTCTATACACATTTATGTGACTACTGCAAGATCTGAGCAGAAAAATTAGGAATCTGTGTTCCCTAAAGGCAAATCTGATCATGTTATTCTCCCGATCAAAATTCTGCACCGATCTCTTACTGTCTACAGCAATGATTCTGTATGGTGACTGCACAGCAGAGTCACCTGGAGCACTTTTCCAGCTGCTGGTTGCTGGGCCTATCCTGAGAGGTTCTGATTTAATTGATCATTGGATGGGGCTCAAATGTCAGTTTTCTTAAAAGCTTCTCATATGATTTTATTATCTTTTAAGTTTAACTTTCTTTAAACAAAACAGTATTACTGAGTTATAATGTACCTAAAATACAGTTCATCGAATTCATGTCGATGTATGGCAAAGCCAATAGAGTATTGTAAAGTAAAATAAAGTAAAAACAAAAAACCGAAAACAGAAACTGAAAAGCAAAGGTTTCAAGTATAAATAAAGAAAAACAACATAAAAAAATAAACTGTATAAATCAATGGGTTTGGGTATATTCCATTATTAACTTTCTAAGTTGAGGCAAAAAAAAAATATGTATATATCATAAAATTTACCATTAAATGTATAAGTCAGTGACATCAGTTACCATTCACAGCCATTAGTTATGTTGTACAGTCATCACCATTAGTTTCTCCTCACCATTTGATATTAATATATGTCCAGTTCTATAAAGCTAAATCTAAGTGCTTTAGCAAAGACCCACAAAACAAGTATTTTTTTTTAATTTCACTAAAATTATGGCCTGATGTACATGAAGAAAAGTATGCTTTCATCCAATCTGCCATTACCATATTAACTTATTGTCTCACATTATTAAAAAAAGAAAAATGTGTATCTGTCATACAAAAATATGTAGACATTAAATACCTCAATCAGAAATGAACTGTTTAAAGGAGAGAAGTATATGCTAAAAAGTATTGCAGTCTGAGATCTGCTTTAAGACAATTTGATGAGAGAGAGGAAAAAGTATATACATAAAGCAGACATGGCAAAATCTTAATAATTATTGAATCTCGGTTATGAATATAGGAGGATTCATCATACTCTTCTCTCCACTCTTGTGTATATCTGAAGTTGTTGATGATAATAAATGATATAGGGATCATAAACTTACAGATAAAATACCTTCTAACATTTGTCCGTCTAGTCAAGGCTGTGGTATTTCCAATGGTCACGTATGGATGGATGTGAGAGTTGGACTGTAAAGAAAGCTGAGTGCCAAAGAATTGATGCTTTTAACTGTGGTGTTGGAGAAGACTCTTGAGAGTCCCTTGGACTGCAAGGAGATCCAACCAGTCCATTCTAAAGGAGATCAGCCCTGGGTTTTCTTTGGAAGGAATGATGCTAAAGCTGAAACTCTAGTACTTTGGCCACCTCATGTGCAGAGTTGACTCATTAGAAAAGACTCTGATGCTGGGAGGGATTGGGGGCAGGAGGAGAAGGGGACGACAGAGGATGAGATGGCTTCATGGCATCACCGACTCGATGGACGTGAGTCTGAGTGAACTCCGGGAGATGGGATGGACAGGGAGGCCTGGCGTGCTGCGATTCATGGGGTCGTAAAGAATCGGACACAACTGAGTGACTGAACTGAACTGAACTGAACTGAACATTTGTACAAATTTAAGGGTACAACTTAAATAATTGGGTTCTTTAGTCATTGAATTTTACTGGGTAATGTCAAATAATAATGATATTTTGGAATCAACATGTTAGATTCTTTCTTGAGAGCTCTTTCATATGTGATATTTCATCATGGAACATCAAATGACAGATTTCTACAGTGGCATGACCTTTTTCTAATATTGTTTAATAAGTGCATTTCTCATTGCCCTTAAATTTGAACATCCTGAAAGAGTTCATTTATCTTTAAAAGCAAAAATAATCTTGCATCATCTTTAAAATGACTCAATGTTAAAAATGATAATGTTGAAACTGATCATATCAGGACAATTCACATTTCCTGATCCTTATATGTCAACAAGAAAGGGTATTGTATTCAGACTTACACATGCAACATCTGATTCAATCAACTATGTATTGTTTTCTGGAAACCATATCTCTTGATTGTGGCTTGAAACATGGATATGAAAATAGCAATATTTTTTACTCCTTTGGCAGTTAATAAAAGTAGAGTGTATCTTATATTCTAGAGTGAGATGTTTAGCATGCCATAGGTATAAATAAAAGACATAAACTAAGAGACAAAAGTGAACCTTTTAACATTAACGTGATGTTGACCATTATTATGAGCCTAATGATATCAAATGCACATAAGAACACATAGGTATCATGCTGGGAAACCAATGATCTAGCTCTCATCTTGACTGCAGGCAAAGAACATCTCATTAAAGCCATAAATTTCATGAGTTTGTTCCTAAATTTAAAACCCTTAAGGAAAATGGCTTTCATGGTTCAATAGTTTTAAAGGGTTGTAGTTAGTTGGCTTTGTTACGAGGAAATTAATCGTTTTTTTTTTTAAAACAAATCAGAATTATGCCTTAGTTGCATGTGTTTTCATGCTGTTGCTGTTAGCACTTAACTTCCTCCCTAGACAACAAAACCCCAGACTCCACATTGAATTCACCATGGGGAGACATTTATAACCTGCTATGGTTGCTCAGGATAGTCTGGGAAAGATGAAATTTGCTCATTCATGGCTACATAAAAATTGTTTTCTGAGGTAATGTGAAATGGAGAGGGTTTTAATCAACCCTCACTATTCACAGTAAATATTATTCAGGCTACACTCAGGAGATGTAAGTTTCTCCAGTTCCATACGGTGCTAGTACCCAACCAACAGAAATATCTTCAGGTCTCAGGGATCCAAGGCACTGGAAAATGTCAAAACAAATAATCGAACTTATTTCTTTTTTCTCAGTGGATTTTGGAATAAATCTTCCATAGCCATGGGAGAGATGCATTTATAGGAAACATTCTCCTTTGTTTCCTGCATGTTCAACTTAAAGAACAACAATTTGTTACATCTGGGAGAAACAAGACATTATAATGGTATAAGAGAGCATTTCAAATGCCTCCCAATGTTTAAGTTTAGAGGAGAGTCTTAGTGATTGTTTTACAGAAAGAATATATACACATGCAAAAAGAATATGATTATTGATTTCTAAAAATTATCAGGGAAGCAAAAACTACCTAGACTCACCTCAATTCATCTTGATGATTAGAAAGTTACAAATGGGAAATACTATACCTTGGAAAGACCATGTCCTATTTGATGTGTGTGGAAATAAAATTCAAAGAAGTTCATAGACACTTGAAACTCCAAGTAGCTCAGACATTTTCTAAATTAATTTATGATTAATTGAAGGATAATTGCTAGTTTGCAGACATTTAAAGTTGGAGCAAGTAGGAATACATCTTGTTTCTTCCTCACACAAGATTTCTTTTTTAAAAATTAATTTATTTTAATTGGAGGCTAATTATTTTTACAATATTGTAGTGGTTTTTGCCATTCACTGACATGAATCAGCCGTGGGTGTACATGTGCCCCTATACTGAACACCTCTCCCACCTCCCTCCCCATCCCATCCCTCAGGGTCTTCCCAGTGCAGCAGCCCTGAGAGCCTTGTCTCATGCATCAAAGCAACTGACAAGGAATTAATCTCAAAAACATACAAGCAGCTCATGCAGCTCAATACCAGAAAAATAAATGACCCAATCAAAAAATGGGCCAGAGAACTAAACAGACATTTCTCACTCTCAAGCTTTCTAATCTCAGGGGAAATGGATAGAATTTATTGAGAAGATAAAGTTAAGATTAAAAATTTTTAAATTATGTTTAAATGTATTTTCTACTACAGAGGTCATTCAAAAAATCATTTATTAAAACAGAGCTTGAAATCTATTAAAAAGCTTTAACTGCATTAAATGTTTTCAAATAAGGCATCACACTTTTATGAATGCTGAATTTAAAAAATTATTGTTATTTATTTTTAAACTTTCATTAGCGTCTTTTGTAGACAGTGATTACTTTTAACTTTCAAAGTGTTATGAACATTATTGCAGAATACATCCAATTTCCCTGAAAGAAAATTCAAGTATTAGACCCCAATTTAACCATGCTACACAGTTTAGTGTGACAGTTTCTGAAAAGAATAACCATTATGAAGTACAATTTCTAGTTAAAATAAAAAAATTGCCTCCAGTTTTTGGTTATTACAAAATTATGAATAAAGTTAATTAAAATATTCATATATAATCTTTCTGTAGGCATATCTTTTCATTTCTCTTGTGTAAAAAATCTAAGTGGAGTACCTGGTTCATGTATTAAGGGTATGCTTAATTCCATGTGAAATGCCCAAACTCTTTTCCAAAGGGGTGTACCATTTTACATTTGGACCAGTAATCAGGTGGACAAGACGAGAATTCCCATAGCTGTTAGTCTGCCCCTTTCTAACATTGCTTTTTTAAATAGGTTCTTGATTAAATGGACATTCAGCAGAGAGGAAGGCTGTGTATAGAAAATAACATTAGTGTTTACTCTTAGAGGCTGATTTGGTTACCACTGCTGAAGGCCTAACTTTTCTGATAGTAGCAACCCTTCTTTAATCTTTTATGGAATATCTCCATTAGACTTCTAAAGCATTCTTGGTGCATAAAAATTACCATTAAATTAGCAGCTTATAGCAATACAATTATTATTTCAGAGTTTCTATGGGCCATGAGGGTGGACGTAGCTTTGTTGAATTCTTTGTGAGTTCTGGTTGCTTTATAACCTCACCAACATTTCATTACCAAGAGTTTAAATTATAACTTACACATGGCCAGTAGAAATACAATGGAATTTATCCACACATATTTCAAGTTGCCTAGGAACCATATTAAAAAAGTGAAAATAGTTGAAGTTTTTTTTTAGTAATATATTTTATTTAACCAATCTATCCAAATATTACCATTTCAGCAGGTAATCAAAAGTTAAGAAATTTTATATTTTTTCTCATGCTAAGTCAACAAAATTGTATTTTTATGTATTTTGTTCTTTCAGTTCGGTTTAGTTCAGTCGCTCAGTCATGTCCGACTCTTTGCGACCCCATGAATCACAGCATGCCAGGCCTCCCTGTCCATCACCAACTCCTGGAGTTCACTTAGACTCACATCCATCAAGTCAGTGATGCCATCCAGCCATCTCATCTTCTGTCATCCCCTTCTCCTCCTGCCCCAATCCCTCCCAGCATCAGAATCTTTTCCAATGAGTCAACTCTGCGCATGAGGTGGTCAAAGTACTGGAGTTTCAGCTTTAGCATCATTCCTTCCAAACAATACCCAGGGCTGATCTCCTTCAGAATGGACTGGTTGGATCTCCTTGAAGTCCAAGGGACCCTCAAAAGTTGTCTCCAACACCACAGTTCAAAAGCATCAATTCTTCGGCGCTCAGCCTTCTTCACAGTCCAACTCTCACATCCATACATGACCACAGGAAAAACCATAGCCTTGACTAGACGGTCCTTAGTCGGCAAAGGAATGTCTCTGCTTTTGAATATACTATGTTTCTGCTTTTTAGTATGCTATCTAGGTTTGTCATAACTTTTCTTCCAAGGTGTAAGCGTTTTTTAATTTCATGGCTACAGTCACTATCTGCAGTGACTCTGGAGCCCCCCAAAATAAAGTCTGACACTGTTTTCACTGTTTCCCCATCTATTTCCCATGAAGTGATGGGACCGGATGCCATGATCTTCATTTTCTGAATGTTTAGCTTTAGGCCAACTTTTCACTCTCCACTTTCACTTTCATCAAGAGGCTTTTTAGTTCCTCTTCACTTTCTGCCATAAGGGTGGTGTCATCTGCATATCTGAGGTTATTGATATTTCTCCTAGCAATCTGGATTCCAGCTTGTGCTTCTTCCAGTCCAGCGTTTCTCATGATGTACTCTCGATACAAGTTAAATTAGCAGGATGACAATATACAGCCTTGACCTACTCCTTTTAGCACATCTCGATTCAGACTAGTTGTATTTCAGGGGCTTAGTAGCCACATATGGCTAGTGGCTGCTGTATTGGACAACACAGTTAGATGTTTCCATGGGTATAGCCACTCTGTGGTTTTAACTTGCATTTTTACCTATAACTAAATGATGTTAAACATGTTTTTGTATACTTATCGACCATATGTAGATCTTTTGTATAGTTTTTGTTCAAATGCCTAGCAACATGTGGTATATTCATTCACACAGTGGTGAATCATAAATTGTGGTATATTGATACAGTGAAGAAGTACTCAGTAATAAAAAGGGATAAATTACAGAGTCATGAAATAACCTGGGTTAATCTCAAAATATTATATTGAGTGAAGAAAGCTAGATACAAAAAAATACATGTGAAATGATTCTATTTGCATGAGACTTTAGAACAGGCAAACTAACCAAGAAAAAGAAGCAAGTCCATGGCTATAGTAGGAGTGTGTGAAAGACTGTAAAACTGCACAAGAGAACTTTCTGTAGTGATAGAAATGTTCTATATCTTGATTGGAGTGATGATTATGTAGAAGTGTACATTTATCAAAACTTACTGAATGACAAATTTCAAATAGGTGCATGCATATACAAATTAAACTTCAATTTAATTGATTTAAAGTAAAAGCAATATATGATAGTACCTGCTATCTAATTTGCAGGCCCAGTGCAAAGTAAAACTGTAGGACCCCATATTCAAAAAGTATTAAGAATTTTAAGATGGTGACAGCAAAGGGATTTTATCTGTTATAAATCCCCAGTGACAGTGAACAGGCTATAGTATGTTCTAATAAAGTTCTGTTCGATGAATTTATGACCAACCTAGATAGCATATTGAAAAGCAGAGACATTACTTTGCCAAGAAATGTCCGTCTAGTCAAGGCTATGGTTTTTCCTGTGGTCATGTATGGATGTGAGAGTTGGACTGTGAAGAAAGCTNAAAAGACTCTGATGCTGGGAGGGATTGGGGGCAGGAGGAGAAGGGGACGACAGAGGATGAGATGGCTGGATGGCATCACTGACTCTATGGATATTAGTTTGAGTAAGCTCTGGGAGTTGGTGATGGACAGGGAAGCCTGGCATGCAGCAGTCAGTCCATGGGGTAGCAAAGAGTCAGACACAACTGAGTGACTGAACTGAACTGTAAACTGAACTGATAAAGATAGGAATCAAAGGAATTTTAGAAAACTCCTAAGCCAAAGAAACACAAGTAGGGAACAAATGTCCAGAAAAAATGTGTAGGGCTTAGCACATACTGGGTCCTTAGTAAATACCATATGAATTAAAAATCATGGTACTACTTCTGTCACAAAGAATGTTAAATTACCTTTTTTTTTTTTTTTCGGCCTTTACCTGCAATCCCAGAGTATTACGTGATCGATATTTCATCCTGTGGCACTTGCTTGTTTTCAGAGTTTTTACATGCAAATTTTTCCTGTTCATTTTTGAACTATGTTGGATTTTTTTATATTAATAATTGGAATTCTATTAAGGTTCCTGAAGAAGACAACGCAGACTTGCAAGCGAAAAAAAAAAGACTTTCAGAGTTTGTTTTTTTTAGGTCATTCACATGATAACACTTGGGTTACAGCTAAGAGGAAATTCTGTCTCTATTTTCAAATTTCAGTAGAGAATAAAAAAAAATATTTTAAAGGTTTTTTATACAAATGTTTAAATTCCTCTAAAAAAGCATCCAAATTTCAAATGCAAGCTCCCATTTCATTTTCAATGACTTTATTGAGAACATTTTGCAAATTAGATTTTACAGTTTAACATTTTACAATTAGAAATTTCATCTGCTACTACATAAGTTGCAAACTTCTCAAAACACTACAGAAAATCCTTTATTTCTTTGAATTTTTCTGTTCCATGCTGAGCTCCTGAGATATATTTTTTCTTTCAGCTTCATTTTCATCTTCCTGTGAAATAAAATTGAGAAAACATCAAAATACAAACCTTAGATCATTTAATCACTTATACTTCATACACTTTAACTTCATTTCTCTGAAGAATTAACTATCATGATTTCAGTAATACTAGGGAAAAGGCTATAACAAAATGGCACAATTATATAACATTTAAATATTTACAGTGGGTGCTGTTTTATACTACATGTTGACTAAATTTTTCTACATATTTTTAAAAGCAACTTATTTTATCAATGACCTAAAAATTACTTTTGGAAACACTTGCTACTAAAAAGTATCCTTTTTAGGGGTCAATCAGATATTTTTATTTCATTATTTGATTAAAAAAATAGTAAATGTAACTTCTGAGACACTTTATGCACATTGGCATTTTTGTCTCATCCAGCAGACTTTCTTGACAGGTCTGCCAATTTCCCAATTACTTGGACCACCATATGTTATCTGAAAATCAGTCAGCTCTAAAATAGGAAACTCTAAAATGGGCACGTCAGGCAATAGAATGCTTACATCTTCTACAGTTTCGATTCTGAGTGGTGGCTTCATAATTCATAGCAGGCTCCTGTGGAACATGGTGAATAAATAAAGTGACATCATAATGTCTGCTTCCATGGGAGTGAAATACATCTTGTGTTCAATATTAGATGGTGACCTCCAAAGTATAAATGAATGAGAATCTGGAAAAATATGTCACTTTACATTTTATAATCCATCTCATCATCTATGTTCTTTCAGTAACACCCAAGTACAAAGCAGTATTGATTTCCTAGTATTCCTGAAAGGCCTTTCATTTTTATTAACTGAAGTAAAAAGCATTGTCTAACTCTTTACTAGTTAAAGTATGAGTACCTTAATTTCTTAAGCATCTCTGGACAACAGTAATTACATCAGTATCACATAACACATCAAAAACATAACCCTGTATCTCCTTATCTTCTTATAAAACCAAATTAAATTAAATAATTACTGAGCTTTGGTTAGTAAACTGACTTTATTAAGTAAATGCAAATCAAGGTGTGTGTATATATGTTTTCCATGAAAAACCAGATCCTTGCCCATTAAATATTAAGGTGGAGAAAGCTTCCTTTATAGACATTGTCTCTAAACTTCAACAGCAACTGTGATTTAACTTTTCTACGGCTATCAATATTATCAATCAGCCTGAATAATTATATGTTGGATACAGAGAATGGCGTTCTGAATATCAATTTAGGTGATGTAATTTTAATATATTTTTCTACATATAACAACCACTGAGTGTTTTTTTTTTCTTTCAAATTTTCTCTACTGAATAGAGATATAATGTTGAATTGACTATTGAAAATCTGTTAATGAACAGGTAGTTTTGGGGTTTCCTTGGTGGCTGGCTTCCCAGTAGTGAAGAATCGGCCTGCAATGCAGGAGCTGCAGGAGCTGCAGATCTGATCCCTGGGTTGGGAAGATCCCCTGGAGGAGGGCATGGTAACCTACTCCAGTATTCTTGCCTGGGGAATCCCATCAACTGAAGAGCCTGGCAAGCTACAGTCCATAGGGTCACAAAGTCCAAACACGACTGAAGCAACTTAGCACACATGCAGAGTTTCTACTTTAAAGCAACACTTTAACTCAAACAGAGATTACATTTTAATTATAACCTAATAAAAACCAAATCCTATCCCATATTTTCCACAGTCTTCTGGTGAAACACTGACAGAAAGTGTTACATCAGCAGGTAAAGGTGGCAAGATTTTATTAGGTAGGACTCAATGCGTCTATATGTTGCTCAAGGCAAGGTTTTATCTTTTTTATCTTATATTCCTACCATCTAACAGGGCATATTTAGTATCTAGGTGGAGTTCAATAAATGTTTCCTGAACTATTTTAAATACCGGGATAAAGAATGAATAAGAGGTGTGTGCTTTGGAAAAGCAAAATATCCTTCCTTATCCAGTGGTTACACTTCTGAGTTTACTAAAACAGAAAACAGGAATAAGCAAAAACGTTTGAAACAACATTAGACAAAATTGCCTTTACCAAATTCATAGTCTTCAAGTTTTGGGGAAAAAAAAAAAAATGGAGCTTTTATCATGTGAACGGTCTAGTAGTAAGTCCTCACAGCAATATGACTTACTGGTTTAACAAGTGTGGTTACCTAGTTTTTCCCTGAGAACTCGGAATTATCTATAATATTTACTTCCATAAATGGCACCCCACTCCAGTACTCTTGCCTGGAAAATCCCATGGATGGAGGAGCGTGGTAGGCTACAGTCCATGGAGGTGGCAAAGAGTCTGACACGACTGAGGGATGTCACTTTCACTTTCACTATATAATGTCAGTCTTTTTGTTGAATTTTTCTTAGTAATAAAGTACAGCTAATAAATGCATGTCTATTCTAATAGTACCTCCTGTTCAGGACAGGTACAAAAGTTTCTTATGATGAGAGGATGTCTTAAAATATCTTGCCTTTCTATGCCTTTAAACTATTTATGTAAGTTAGCAAGATACAATCATCCCTTCTTCCTCTGCATAAAAATAGCTGTAATCTGGATATAGAAAAGGATTATGGAAGTGTAGAGAAGGCATTTAGTCCCATTGATAAGAGTCCCACACAACATAATTGCTGTGGTATAGTATCACCAAAATAATAAACAGATTTTAATCACTATAAAACTAATAGATTTTAATCACTATAAATAAAACATCAGAATTAGATATAATAAAACTCCAGAAATGATTTTAGAAGTTGTCTTTCTTTTTTCCAGAAGTGCTAACTTGTATTTCTAATGTTACATTGTCAATTTTTATAAGAACTTTATAAACAGTTCAAAATTAATAAAATCATTAAAATAGTTCAGGCAGCAAATCAAATATCATTCACAAATGACTGTGTAATGAATGAAACTACAAAGAAAGGAAGCTCTTTTACCGAAGTATTTCTTCGCTACAGGATTAATAAAGGCTGGTAAAAACTTCTTCTGATAGATGGCAGGCTTTGTCACTCTTTTCTAAGATAAGACATCTGTTTGTTTCCCAGTGAAAGACCCTTGCTACAAGGATCATTTTCTTAGTGACAGCCCTGACAAGTTTGACGTTTGTTTCATGAAGTATTCTGAAGCAGCCAACAAGAAAATGTGCCCTTTGGGGCTACTGGGAAATAGACAGGTTTACCTCTTAATGTTTAAGCCTGTGAATTTATACTCCAGAAAACATGTGATTATAGCAACCTTGCAGATCTGCTGTTACATGCGGAATTTCAGGAAGACACACACGTAACAGTAACACTTGTAATGCCAGATCGTTACACCTGACTCCTTGGCCTCCCTGCTCCTTGTACACTGACAGCGTTGTTGGAGTGTGGAGAATGGTAATTTCTAGGCATACATGGACCATGTAATTATGGACTTACGCTCCAGGTGGCAACATGAGACTGAAAGAGTCATCCAAACAGAAAATAAGTAAAAACAGTGCCATTTTCCATCTAAACTAGATCCCATAAAACCCAAAAGAGTGTTTAAATACTACTCAGCTTGCAGCATCAATTTGGAAGAGGTGGCTTTCTATTTCCCTTTATTTACAAATTTGACTTTGTTCTCAAAATAGTTCAAAGAATTAATTTCAATAAAACCTGTCCATCCCACTTTTCCTTTCTCTTGAGGTAACCAATTCCAAACAAAGAGCAATTATTTTAGCAGCTGGACTTCTTACTGCTCAGGTAGTATCTAGACTCAAAATTACAGTCTATGAATAAAGATGACTCTGTATTTACGCTATAGACTTTCAAGTTTTAAATGATTTCTTTTAAAGGTTGCATTATACAAAGGGACAAACTTTCCCCATTATTTCATTTTATTTTTAAAGATGACTTTATGAGTACCTTTAGAGTAGAGAAATCTGTCAAACACTACCTTAACCAAATGATTAGGGTTAACATTACCAGTAATGCAGATTAACATCAACCCTTTGGTAAGATGCTTTATAAAGGGCATGTTAATTCTGATTTGTGGTATCCTTCCCAGCAATGCATGAACCTCAATCTAATAAGAAAAAATCAGATAAATGCTTTATAAAAGAACTGAACAGTAGAAGATAATAACACTATAGGAAGCTGGATGAAGGGCAAATGGGAGTTATCTGTGCTATTTCTGCAACTTTTGGAAGTCAAAGTGAAGTCGCTCAGCCGTGTCTGACTCTTTGCGACCCTGTGGACTGTAGACTACCAGGCTCCTCCATCCATGGGATTCTCCAAGCAAAATTACTGGAGTAAGTTGCCATTTTCTTCTCCACGGGATCTTCCCAACCCAGGGATCGAATCGAGGTCTCCTGCATTGTGGGCAGATGCTTTACCCTCTGAGCCACCAGGGAAACCCCTAAGTTTTGGTAAGTCTAAAATTATTTTAAAATTAAAAAAAGAGAAAGATTTAAAAAACAAAATAGAAATGAATACTTGATGAAAGTTTTCTAAATTCAAAGGGTGATATATGCACAAAGATTTTATGTAAAAGAAAATTCAAGGTTACTTTAGCCTCTACATTGAAAATAAACAGCTAAAATAAATTGTTTATGCTTTCCATTTTTGTACTTAAAATTCCTTTCTTAAGTACCTCAACTGTTTATTATGATGATGCTATTAATTTTTTATTTTCTTGTTTGTGCTTCCAGGCATTTTTCTTACATTTGTACTCTGAGTACAGATTCCTTTCACAGTCAGAAAATATAAGCTTTATCTCCAGAAATAAGGAAGCATAATGGGAGACTGTTTTCAAAGAGAATGATGTCAGCTGTTTTCATTTTATAGCAACAGACAAAGACATATGGTGGGAACAGTAAAATAAAGTGAGAAAGTACAACTAAGCACTAAAATAATTCTATTTTCTTATGATACTTTCTTTAGATTTTAAATATTCCTTTAATCAGAAGTTTCTATAATCAGATTCAAATTAATAGTTGAAATTATCTGTATGCTTTAACTATGATCCTTTCAAAACTGCAGTATATATGCAGCTTCCAGTAAAAAATATGAAGACACACTTAACCTGTTAATTGTAGAGTAAGTATAGAAAAGCAATATATAATATACTCTAATCTGTGGTCAAAAATTACTCTTTTACTCATTTAAAACATACCAGATGTAACTCTCAACAGCATTTAAGAGTGTGCTTTTAATACTGAAAATAAGCTAGTGCTGCACAAAAGGAAAAATTTATCTTAATAACTGAAAAAATGTTGATGATAATGAAAATGTTTTAAGCAAAAACGAGCATGCTGCATGCTTCAGACTAAAATTAATTAGAGTTTTTAAAGTTTTACAATTCCACCATAATTCTTTAAATGGTGCATTTACTTCATGGCAATAAGCACTTGGATCATTAAGTAAAGTGCAAAATGTGTGTGATGTGCTACATTTAATAACCTTTGGCCCTTTTTTCTGTACTTCTGGTGTTCAGTTTTCCAACGCACTGAATAAGCAATTGAAGACCACAATTAAATTTCCTGACGTTGCATATTTGAGATTCTTATTTCATTTAATACAAAAGGCAATTAATCTACCGTTTTACAACTGAATCCCAACTTTAGTGGGCCGTGATAAAGATACTGCAATGAACTTACAAGAAATGCTTAATTACATTTACAGTAAAAAGCAAAAGAGGTTTTTTTATTGTGACAGAAGTTGCATATTTAATTAGAAAGTCTAGGGCTATGCTGTGAAATTGCAGTAACCTGGGAAGTTCTTAGTGAACCTAGCTCAAACACAAATGCTGCTAAATAAGATGGAGCTATTTTATAAATTTCTACCTTTTTTCTCTACTTAGTGATTCAACAAAAGATAGTTAAATATTGTCTAATATTGTAATATTATCTAACATTACAAAATCATAGGCTTTATGTTAGAAGCAAAAATAACACATACATAAAAGGACAATGAGTGCGCAGTCATGTCCGACTCTTTGCGACCCCATGGACTCTAGCTCTCCAGGCTCTGTCCATGGAGTTTTCCAAGTAAGAATACTGGAGAGGTTTGCCATTTGCTACTCCAGGGGACCTTCCTGACCCAGGGATCGAACCTGTGTCTCCTGCATTGGCAGGTGAATTCGTTAACCCTGTGCCACCTGGGAAGCCCCAAAGGGATGGTAATAAATTTCTAATTTCATGTGTGAGTATATATGAATTACATATCTCATTTATTTCATTTATTAGCAGTCATCTCTCTCCATTTGTGATTCTGGAGATCTAGTTGCCTAAGTTTGCCCTTCTAAATCTTTGGCTGAGTAGGTTTGCCCTTCTAAATGTTTAGTTTCTCTTGTTACCTTTAACTTCCTTGTGTTGTTTTTTGATGGCATGGAAATGGGATAGTTAAAAATAAGGCTTTGGATTTCCCATGTATGATTTGAGATTGAGAGAATTTCTGTGACCTGGGAAGAAAGGCCCTAAGGATTGGTCAACCATCTGGGGAGGGTATATTAAAAGGGAATGGAAAACAGTAAGTGCAAGATAAGAGTCTGGCAAAATTGAGTTAAACAAAGGAAAATGAATGATGGATGGTAAATGTGAGTTAGGGCAGACACTTAATGAGCATAAACCTAATTCTATAAGCTTGTATCTTCCCATAAACATGAAAAAAAAGCACAACTTTGAATTTTTAGGTATTTAGCAGGTTGCTAACCTGCTGGGCCTAGAAATTTTAATCATATTCTTTTCTTCTCTGACAGATGACTTCTTATATAAGGCATATGTCTGATAACCCCTGCAGAACTTATGATCTTAAAGATAATAAATTTTCCTTCTCTGGTAGGCTTCTAATATCTAGGAAATAAGCTTAAAAGTATACACTGGAAATCAAATTCTATAATGGGGCAATATATTTTCAAATGAGAATAGCACAAATCCAATGTATATCAATTAAAAGCTTATATTAAGATATAACATTTTAAGAAGCTCTTCAGAAAGTATTTTTTGCATAAATCATCTATTATTCACTAAATGTAACATTACAAAAATCCTAAATGTGCTAATATTTAAAGATAATACATATGAATTTTTACTTTTCCCACAGGTATTCAACGAGAAGAGACATTTCTAAATTTATGTTGTTTGATTTTTTTCTGTCCTAAACATACACATACAAGATTAAATTTCATCAGCCAAAAATGAAGCAAAACTGATGTCTAAAAATGTTTGAGGTAAAAAAGCTCACCAGTAAAATTATATTTCCACAGCTAAGAAATTTCTAGGTTGTATAAAAGTCAGTGATGGACTCATTAAAATTTCCAGTCATACATGCACTGTTTTATGACTGGAAATTATTCAGCAATCAATTAGTTCCTTATACAAGCTGGAAAATACTTATATGTAGCATATTTATATTTATTAACGTAAGCAATAACCATTGATATTGGAATTGGCCATTGTGGAAGAAGTGACCTTTTCAGTAATATGTGACAACATTTTGTTTATCCTTTACAATATGATGAGAAGTTTAATGCAACATAGATTTAAAAGGCATTTTAGATATATAATAATAAAAGGATTTTTGGTGTTACATCTTTAACATATATAATATTAAAGATCAAGAAGGCAGAGTAGAGGGATGTGGAGCTCACCTGCTGTGTGTATGTGTGAGAGATAGAGAGAGAGGCACTCAGTGGTGTCCGACTCTTTGTGATCCCATGGACTGTAGCCCACCAGGATTGTGTCCATTGGGATTTTCCAGGCAAGAATACTGAAGTGGTTTGCCATGTCCTCCTCCAGGGCATCTTCCCAACCCAAGGATCAAACCCAGGTCTCCTGCACTGCAGGTGGATTATTTACTGTCTGAGTCACCAGGGAAACACTGACTTGCTCTAACAAATACATAAAAATATATTCTTTTAGTTTTTGGTTATCTGAGAAATTCTTGTTTTTAAATTTACTTATTACTCAGTCATGTCTGACTCTTTGTGACTCCATGGACTGTAGCCCGCCAGGCTCCTCTGTCTGTGGAATTCTCCAAGCAAGAATACTGGAGTGGGTTGCTATGCCCTTTTCCAGGGGATCTTCTTGACTCAAGGATTGAACCTGAGTTCCCTCACAGTTCAGCCGTTAAAAGAATTTGCCTGCAATGCAGGAGACCTGGCTTTGATTCCTGAGTTTAGTGAATACTAAACCAATCCTAAAAGAAATATCTAAAGGTCTTCACTAAGCGGAAAAGAAGCAAGTATCTACACGAAAGGCAAATAAATAAAAGGATAGAAGATTACTTAAATAAGCCAGTACAAATATTAACAATAAAAAATGAAAAAATTTCTGTGAAAGCAATTATAACTACAATGAACAGCAAAAGGATAAAAATTAAGATGTAAAATAGGACATCATAAAATGTAGGGAGGGAAGTGAGAAAAATGTAGATCTTTTAGAATATATTTGAGTTTATATGACTACTATTTGAAAGCAAATAGGTAAGCTATGGGTTAATATACTTGAAAACCAGGATAATCACAAATCAAAAACATGTAGTAACTTCACAAAATCAAAAGGAAGGGAACTATAGCATAATAGAAAAGAAAACCATCAAACCACAAGAGAAAAACAAAAAGAAGACAGCGATAAAAAAGGAATACAAAGGAATCAACCGGAAAACAAGGTTTAAAATGGCAATAAATAATTATCAATAAATACGTTAAAGGTAAATAGACTAAATTCTCCAATCAAGACACAGAATGGCAGACTAGCTAATAAAACAAAAACCTTCAATATGCTGCCTACAAGAGATTCTCTTTAGGGAAAAAAATGTATACATTGAAAGCAAGGGGACAGAAAAAGGTGTTTCATGCAAACGTAAATTACAAAGCAAAAGTAGCAATATTCATATCAGACAAAGTAGCAATATTCATATCAGACAAAACAGACTTTAAAACAAAGGCCATAAAGAAAGACAAAGGAGACTACATAATGACAGAAAGATCAATTCAAGAAGAGGTGTATATGCACCCATTATAGAAGTGTTTAAATACATAAGTAATAACAGACATAAAGGGACAAACTCATGGGAATTCAATAAGGCAACGGAGATCCGAAATGACACAATAGAACAGACTTAATTGAGATCTTTAGGATAGTACATCTAAAAAGACCAGAATACATATTCTTTTCAAGTGCATATGAAACATTCTCTAGGATAAATACATCCTCTACATACTAGGACACAAAACAAACCTCCATAAATTAAGAGGACGGAAATTATTTCAAATATCTTTTCTAACTACGACATGAAACTAGAAATCAATCACAGAAAGAGAAACAAGGGGAAAAAACGATTACATGGAGACTAAACAAAATGTTACTAAAAAATCAGTGAGTCAATGAAATCAAAGAGGAAATAAAAAATACCTTGAGATAGATGACAATAAAACACAACCATACAAAATCTATGGGGCACAGCAAAAGTTCTAAGCAATCCTGAGAGAAAAGAACAAAGCTGGAGGTATAACATTTCCAGACTTCAGACAATACTACAGAGCTACAGTAATTAAAGCAGCATGGTATTGACACAAAAACAGACATAGATCAACGGAACAGAAAAGAGAACACAGAAATAAGCCCATATGCCTTTGGTCACGGAGAAGGCAATGGCACCCACTCCAGTACTCTTGCCTTGAAAATCCCATGGATGGAGGAGCCTGGCAGGCTGCAGTCCAAGGGGTTGCTAGGAGTTGGACACAACTGAGCAACTTCACTTTTCACTTTCATGCACTGGAGAAGGAAATGGCAACCCACTCCAGTGTTCTTGCCTGGAGAATCCCAGGGATGGGGGAGCCTGGTGGGCTGCCGTCTATGGGGTTGCACAGAGTCGGACACAACTGAAGCGACTTAGCAGTAGCAGCCTTTGGTCAATTAGTCTTCTTCAACAATGACATATTTAATGGAGAAAGACATTTTCTTCAGCAAGTGGTGTTTGGAAAGCTGGACAGCCACTTGTTAATCAATAAAGTTCGAACACTCTTTCACACCATGCACAAAATTCAACTCAAAGTGACTTCAAGACTTACTAACACATGACAACATAAAACTTCTAGAAGAGAACACAGGCAAAATATTCTCTGACATTGTACCAATGTTTTCTTAAGTCAATCTCCCAGGGCAAAAAGCAATAAAAGCAAAGATAAACAAATGGGCCCTAATCAAACTTAAAAGCTTTTGCACAGCAAGAAACGAAAAAAGTTAGTTGCTCAGTTGTTTCCAGCTCTTTGCGACCCCATAGACTACAGCCCATCAGGCTCCTCTCTGTCCATGGAATTCTCCAGAAGGGGCCATTCCCTTCTCCAGGGGATCGTCCTGACCCACGGATTGAACTGAGGTGTCCTGCATTGCAGGCAGATTCTTTACCATCAGAGCCACAAGGAAACCATAAACAAAATGAAAAAAACAACCTACGGACTGGGAGAAAATATTTCCAAATGATGTGACTGACAAGGGCTTGATTTCCAAAATATACAAACAACTCATACAACTCAGGGCTTCCTCGTGGCTCAGTGGTAAAGAATCGGCCTGCAATGCAGTAGATTCAGGTCTGATCCCTAGATCAGTAAGACCCTTGGAGAAGGAAATGGCAACCCATTCCAGTATTCTTGCTTGAGAAATTCCACAGACAGAGAAGTCTGGTGGTTTACAGTCCACAGGATTGCAACAACTCAGATACAACTTAGCAACTAAACAACAACAACAAACAAACAACCCAATCAAAAAAATGGGGAGAAGACCTAAACAGACATTTCTCCAAAGAAGATAAAGAGATGATCAACAAGTACATGAAAAGATTTTCAACACTGCCAATTATTAGAGAAATGCAGATCAAAACTATTGAGGTATCATCTTACACAATTCAGAATGATCATCATGAAAAGTTTACAAATACTAAATGCTGAAGAGGGTTTGGTGAAAAGCAAACCCTCCTACACAGCTGGTGGGAATGTAAATTGGTATAGCCACTATGCAAAATAGTATGTGTTCTTTAAAAACCTAAAAATAGAGTTACCCTATGATCCAGCAATCCCACTCCTGCTCATATATCCAGAAAAGACAAAAACTCAACTTTGAAAAGATACATGCACCCTAATGCTCATAGCAGCACTATTTACAGTAGCCATGGAAACAACCTTAGGGTCCGTCAACTGATGAACGGATACAGAAGTGGTACATATATACAATGGAATATTACTCATCCACAAAAAGAATGAAATAATGTCATTTGCAGCAACATGGGTGAACCTAGAGAATATGATACTAAGCAACATAAGGCAGAAAGAGAAAGATGAATACCATATGATAAAACCTGTGGAATCTAAAAAAAACTATACAAATGAACTTATTTACAAAACAGAAACAGACTCACAGACATAGAAAACAAACTTATGTTTACCAAAAGGGAAAGAGGTAGGGGGAAGATAAGTTAGGAGTATGGCATTAACATATGCACACTACCATTTGTAAAACAGATAAACAACAAGGATTTAGTCTACAGCACAGGGAACTATATTCAATATCTTTTAATAGCCTATAATAGAAAGGCATAAAAAATTTATTGTGTATAAATGTGTAATCAAATCGCTCTGCTGTACATGTGAACCTAACACAATATTGTAAATGAATATTTAATTAAAAAATTATACTTCAATTAAAAAATTTTTTTTTGCTTAGTCAAGCCCTATAGTTAATATTTATCTAGACTATGTATCAAAGCACTGTCAAAGAAATAGAATTTATATAATGATAATATCACCATCTTAAAGTGCTACTTTAGAGCAAAGACAGAAGAGTCAAAAAGTGAAAGGTAACACAAACTCCCCTAATGAAAATGATGTTATTTATATAACTTGATGTTTAGGCTTGATAACTGTCCTAGTATATAAGAAGTTATCAAAAGAAGCTGGGTCCTTCATACTTCATGTACATGTTTTTGCAATGCTTTTAAAATCAAATTTGTCTCAACACAAAAAGTAAGAACAGATAAGCAAACAGACAAATGATATTTGTTAGGTGATTTAGAAATAAGTATACCTACGTTGTAAATACTATAAAGTTTCTCACCAAAATAATATACAGAGGTTATCAGAGTTATGAGTAACAGTTTCAGCATTTCTGTGATATGGACAGCTCATTGCAGATTCCATACTGTAAACCAGTAAATTGTGTTTACTGCTTGCTAGTAAAATCATAAAATCATTCAGAGATACTGAGTTATGTTTCACACATGAAATTCACTGTAGTGTTTTGAGGATTCATGAAGTTTAATGAGAACCATGAGAATCAAATTCAACTCTTAACGGTAAAATAATCTTCTCATTTTACAAGACTCTTCATCCCTTGACTCATATTAAACATTTTTATCTTTTAAAGATAATATTAAGTATTGAAGTAAGTTCTATTCCTAGAAATCCTTCCTTTCTTCCTCGTGCAAAAATTTATTGAACAATGACTGTGTGTCAGACACTGGGAAAGGTACTGGAAATAACAAAATGAATGAAATGTCTTCCTGCCTAGAGGAGCCTGTGTTCCAATGTGGTAGAAAAGTGAAAGTGAAAGTTGCCCAGTTGTGTCTGCCTCTTTACAACCATATAGTTCATGGAATTCTCCAGGCCAGAATACTGGAGTGGGTAGCCTTTCCCTTCTCCAGGAGATCTTCCCAACCCAGGGATTGAACCCAAGTCTCCTGCACTGCAGGCGGATTCTTTGCCAACTGAACTATCAGGGAAGCCCAATGTGGTAGATAGGTAGTCATATAATTACAGTGCAATGGAGAAAGTATATTTTAAAGTCTATCAGGCATAAAATGTAAAGAGAAAAAACTGAACTATGACAATATATAAGGAGTTTTTTTTTTAATTAAAAGAATGAGTTATAGTCTAGAGTTGGGGTACGGCATCAGAATAATATAGCCTCCTTCATTCTCGATGATTGGGATTCTGCATTTTTGAAACAAACACTTCTCAACGTAACTTACACTGCTGCTGCTGCTGCCTATACTGACTACTCTTTTATTAAGTCAACATCAAAGACTACTTCTCTGAGAAATAAACTTATGCTCAAAAGTGAATTTTTAAAACTTAATCCCAAGTGAACAGACTAAGTTGCTGCAAATGTCTCTATTTCAAGTTGAATGCTATTTTCCCTAGAGTGAATCCATTAATCTTCTCAGTTTTATTGGAAATTAATAGCTCATTAGACATCCAAGTAACACATTTCCTATGGCACATTAATTTTTCTTGAGTGAAAAAAAGTTTGATTTTGCTTCAAAAAAATAAAAATAACATTTTAGAAAATTCCACACAGAAATATTCTTTAGTAGCGGTACTTCATATCAAACAGAGTCAAATATAACAGCCACATTTTCTACATTCTGACTTCAAAATAACTGTATAAACACTATTTTGCTCTTAAAAGAAAAGTTAAATGTTTTAAACTCTTTGCTTTAAACTGTTACCATAATGAAAACCAAGTACTGATACCATTGTAAATGACTGCCAAAAGTAGGCCTTGTGGTAAGTACCAAATCAGTTAAAAAGCTTACCTGAAAATGTATTTACTTAACTGGTGTTTTCTATGACCAATTAGTTATTTTGTAAGTATAAAGTATTTCTCTATATTTTATGACCAACACTATAAAATATTAGAAAAAAATATTTGATAAAATGACATTTGAAAAACCTATTTGAAAAGATCATTCAGAGAGCTACGAAAGCCATTCATATATTTCCCCTTGATTATCAACGGTGTGTCAGTTATTGTGATGGGTGCTAATAAGAAAAAAAAAACTGATATATAAGGCAGATTCTGAGCCTTATGATCTTTTAATCTCTGTCCAAAACAATGATTACTAACTATAATTTCAATTAAGACATGTTCAATGAAAGTACAATGCTATGAGCGTTTCACTAGAACAGCCTAAAAGTTTCAGAGAAGCTCGTCCCCGTCCTAAAAATGACAAATACATTCAGACCTGGAGGATAAGACGGAGAGGTAAACCTAAAGTCCACACACAGACAACATCAGAAGACAAAGAAACATCTTCGATTAATTAACCCTACAACCATCTAATAGTCTTAATTCTGAATATATCAACACAAGGTATGACATATTAAAAAGTTACATTTTCTATTACTTGCAGTTAAAGCATTCTTACCAATACAACACTGGAATCTTGTTAATTTTCTTCTCTTAGTTCTCTGAATTTTCCCCATATCTTTTATTTCTTTTAACTTCCTTTAATCAATGTTTTTAGAACTCTGTTACTCTTACCTGGAGATGGCTCTAAAGGGCCTCAAATGCCATCTATTTTATGTTGACTCTCCAATTTATACCTTCAGCCCGGCATATATTCCGTGTTTTAAGGTCATATGCCCACTGCTACTTGATGTCTTCACTGAACTTTTACATAAGCACTTCAAACAGACTAGGTACAAAGCCAAACTTGATTGCCTTTCCCCAGGCACTACCAACCTCCCTCAAAAGCCTTATACCTCTCCTGGTCTATAATTTATACAATTGCTCAAATACAAACTCTAGGAGTCATTCTTTGATTCTTTTCTTTCTCTCATACTCCAGAGCCAACTCTTGTTGTCTCTATTACCACAGATAATACCATTTCAGTATTTCCATTCCATATTTCCTGCCAGGATTACTCTAATACCTTCCTAATCAACTGCTTCCATTTTACTGTTGTACAACTGATTCTCTATATGACAGGGAGCAATTTTTATAAGGCATGGAGGATATCACATCCCACCTTTGCTTGAAACCCTCCAGGAGTGCTGTATTTAGAGTCCAAACTCCTACCATGGCCTATAAAATCCTATAAAATCTGGCCTCTCCCACCTTTCTGGCTTCATCTTCAACAGTTCTCCAACTTGCTTATGTTAGCTCCAAACATGCTGGTCTTCCTTTTGATCCCTGAACAAATGGCACTAGCTGTTCTCTCTGCCTTTAACTTTATACGCCTAAGTTGTTTTGTTTTTGTGATACAGTCTTAGTGAGTTCTCTGATGTCATGCACATGAAACCAGCCTTTCTCCACCAACCAGAGGAAAGACCAGGAAAGAACAGTTCTTCGTAACACTTATCACAATGAAATAACCATTTACTTGCTTACTTTATATATTATCTGTCTTCCCTCACTACAGTGCAATCTCCATGATAGCAGATTTTCTGTCTTGCTAACCACAGAATCCTCAGAAGCTAGTGTCATTTCTATCACATCACAGTCTCCATATCTCTTTACTGTATGAATAATTCCCCTACTATATAACTGCATAGGAAACAAATAAATAGTAGTTCTGACTTTTTCAGTATTTATTAAATACAGAGTTTTCACATACAGTGTATCTAATACTCACAAGTGCCAGACAATATAAGTATTATCATTCCCAATTCCCATCCAGAAAATTGAGAATTAAAGACGTTAAAGACCTACCCTGGGTAACACACCTAAAAGTGTAAGAGCACCTGGATTTACACTCAGCTCTGTCTAACTCCAAAGAATTCTCCTTCCAGTATTCCAGACAAGTAGAATTGCTCATGATCAGTAAATTTAAACCTCACTTATATTTCCAAAATACCAATAATTCATTTTTTGTCCAACAGATACTGATGGCATTAATTGCTCAGTCAGGCAAAAAGATCTTAAATCTGTCTTGCAGAAATGACTGAAAAGCAATCTTTAAATCCAAAACAGTTTAGCCATTGCGCACCTTGAAGATTATTTATAGAAATCCTGATAAACATACCATTTGCCTTTTCATTTTTTCAAGCATTCTGACAATATTAGGATTTGTTGTGTTATATTTCCTAAATCTCATGAGGATAGAGAAATGGTTGAGAACAAAAAGGTGTACTGGGAAAATGTTGCAAGGAACAGTTTCTGAGAAACATAAAATTCTGCCATTACCTTGGGATGGCTGCTCTTTTGTCTTCAAATAAGCCTGTGTAAAGAAGATTTATTATCAAGGTCCATGGCTTTCTCAATTCTTTGACAGATACCAACACAAAGGTTTACTTTCTCAGAAAGGAAAAATAGTCTCTATTTTTAAGAAAAAGGATCACAAGCCTTTACAGAGGTAGGTCTGTGAAGGACTCTTGGAAGCTTTTGGAAATGTTAAAGAGTTCAAATTGAAGGGTCTCAAAAGCAAATGCTGGTATAATATTAAATTGAATATAAAGCTGACAAAATATAACATTTAAGGAAAATTAAATTATAAATGTAAATATAAAATAACTTTTTAACATAAAAATGATCTCATAGCTATATTATGTGGCAACCATATTATTCAATCAAATTAATTAAACATTTGGAAAGTGCTAATTTTCCTAATACAGGTGTTCAACAGTTACCCAGGAATCAAATCTCTAATTCTCCACTGAAATATGAAAGCATTTTTAAAAGATGATTTTACTTAACTTTTAAAGATACTATCATGCATTTTATCATAGACAGAAAATACAGAGTGTGACCTTTTAATTCCAATTCTATTTTAAAATTGAAAAATAAGCTGATACTCTGAATTTCACCACAGTTTGAAATGTCTTGTTGTTATATGATATATATAATTTCAAAAGAATGATAAAGCAGAATATAACTGGAGCAACAGCAGGCATTGGAAACTGTGATACCATTTTGCCTCCTCTGAATGTAGCCTAGCATGAATCACTGTTAGGACTCAGCACACAAGTAATATACCCCATAATTAATTTGATTGTGTATTTTATACATCACAAGCAGCTCAATAAATATGAAATAATATGTTGTTTTCTGGAAAGTTATATGGAAAGCTTGGTCACATTTTCTACATTCAGAAAAAAACGTGGGCTTCTAATATACAAAATAAATCTACATCATTATTTAAACTAAGATTTGCTTTAAAAAATTAACAATGTGTAGGCACTAGTGGCAAAGAACCTGTCTGCCAATGTAGGAGATATAACAGACACTGGTTCAATCTCTGGGTCAGGAAAATCCCGTGGAGGAGGGCATGGTGGGCTACAGTCCATAGGGTCATAAATGAGTCAGACGTGACCAAAGTGACTTAGCATGCACGCACAATAAAAGAATAAGGAGAAAGAAGGAACAGGGAAAACTAATGAAGAGTGTCCTCCTCTCTTTCTTTCTTCTATTCTTTTAATCAAAAATTATTAAGTGAATACCTACTACATACTGTGCATATGTTCAGGGTAGAGAAGAGAATAAACAGCTGATCCTTTTTCAGAAAACTTATGCACTTGAATTGTAAAACTGAGTTCAACTTATGCCTCCTACCTTCTCTATTCCTTGTCAACAGACACCTCTATGTTTCTTCAGGAAGTCAAATTATTTTGTTCATAAAATATTGCAAACATAGCAATAATCATAGCTATAACTTTTAGCACTTATTGAAACCCCTGGATATTTCTTCCCCAATACACTCCTCTTCCTTCCTTTTTACCAGACATGACCAATATGCTGAACTGGACATCACTCATTGGTATGCTTTCATACCATATTTTAACATTTTATATGAGTGGCATCATATTAAATTTCTACAACTTTGAGGTTATTTTCAACACTATATTTTACTTATTTATTTGTTATACTTTCTTAAAATAACATACATGTTTTCAGCTCAAAAACTAGCATTACAAACTAGAAACAATCCAACTAAGTTAAGGTGGTGACAGATATACCATTATTATTTAATCTTGTTTGGAGATACTGGTCAACACAATTAGAAGAGAATGCCATGAAGTATAAAACTGTAAGACGGGATAACACCACCTCTCTTTGTTTATACCTGGAAATGTCAAGAGAATCAACTGAAACACATAAACAGAAAGAGAATTCAATGAGCACCTCTGTTTATGAGGAAGATCAATGGTAGGTAACAGAATACAACAATTTAAATAGACAACTATTATGTTCTGTATCCATATTCCTCTAATTACCTCTCTAAATTTTAAGACTGATTAAAGAAAGAATACTGCTTGCTAGGTGTATTTCTAAGAAGAGCAAATCAATATATTAAAATAAGCAATTTACATTAAATACATAAGTCAGATGCTAAGTTAAATAGATTTCATTGGTTCTCCAGACCACTCTTCTCTATAAAGAGCCATAAAATTTTAGAGACAGAAGTGAAGGTATTTTACTTAGAGGATGGATCGTTTGATCCATTCTATTTACTCTACTGATAGAGAAGCCATTCTTAGAGCACATAACTGATCTCCCCAGGATCCCACAGCTACTAAATAGTAAAGCTGGAATCAGAATTCAAGTCTCCTAAGCTGCTGTTTGGAACTGTTTGTCACGATGAGCCAGTACTGACCATAATGAATCAGTATGAATTTAAATTAAATGCTGGTAAAAATATAGTATGCCTAAAAGCAAGACAAAAAATGTTGGTGAGGTTCTGTGTATCTAGGTATTCTAGGAATCAAAGTGATCTAACATTGTAAAATAACTGTGTGTTCTTATCCAAAGCATCTACATGAGTAGTGGACAATGTACATGCCTCTGGCCTCAGACAAAACTATCCCAGTCCTGCTTTGACACCTACTATTGCTGTGACCTTGGGAAAAGCACATGACCTCTCAGTTTCAGTTTCCTTATATGTAAAATAAAAAAAAAAAAACTAACCTGAAAAAACACACTTTGGGGATCAGAAATATGATTATGCATGCACATTATACTAACAAAATGTTTACACTTACTAATAAAATGTGTTAACATAGTAGGTGCTCAAAACAAAGCCAGCAATTCTTATTAAAGAAGTTAAAATACATTTCCAAAAACCAGGCTCAAAAGTTGAGAAAGTTGGTTGGAGAAAGTGCTTTTTCTTTTTACCAGAATAAAAATGAACAGTTTTGCTTCCTATTCTAACTAGAATTTTAGTATTTCAATGCTGATGGTAACTGTAATGTTAAGAATTACTTAAATTGTAATATAGAAGTGTTTTCTACTTGTTTATTAACCTGCAAATATGTAAATGTCTATTCACTGCCTGCTAGGTTCCTTTCTAGAAGGTGGAGAAACAAGTGGTAAATAACAGTATGTCTTTGTCCTCATAGGTCTTATATTTCAACAGGAAACAGAATAAACTGTTAGCAGATAATTTCACATTTTGATGTAGTAGAAAAAACAATGGAAAAGAATACAATGTGCGTGAGCACAGGTTTCCTTAGATAATGCAGTCAGGGAATGTTACTATAGAGGTAGAGGTAATATTCTGACTGAGATGCCAGTCAGGTACTAGCCTATGAAAAGAGAATGTACAGGCACAGAGAACAAGGGTGAGGGCCTAACATTACAAATGAGTTCAGCATGTATGACACCAGTATATGTGGCAGGAGATGCAATCTTAGGCTGATTCCATTTACAGTGAGAAGCCACTGAAGGATTTAATACTAAATAATTTGATTTTGAGCTTTAAGGTTATTTTGGTTGCTGTACAGAGAAAGAAGGATAGCTATAGCTAAGAATGAAAATAGAAAAACAAGTCAGAAGACAACTGCAACAGTACAAATCAGAAATGATGGTGGCTTGTAGCACTGTAGTAGTGGTGGGAATGGGAAGATGTATGACATGGTTCTGAGTCAGGACAGGCTATGAGGGAGAAATTGAGGAATAAACAAGAGAGAATAATTAGAACTGATTCCTGTTTGTGGCACACAAAAATGGTAGTAGTGAGTTGGGAAAGAGTAAGAGACAACTATGCTATTATGGGAGTAAAGAATGATCTGGAAAAAAATTTTATTTCAGCAACATTAAACTTGAGACAATCTTTAGCTGTCCAATGGGAATGTCAAGAAAACATCAGGATACATGAATTTAGGTATTGAGGGAAGAGTTCAGGGCTAGTATTAGAAACCTACAAGTCTCCAACTTATAGACGAGACTATATGCACGCATCAAGGGAATGGCATACAGAGAAGAAAAGGGTCCCATGGACTAAGCCATGGAAATAAAACCAGGCACAGGTGGAGTACTCAGCTAAGAAGATTGAGAAGGAGTTGCCATTTACGTAGCACGAAAATTAGGGGACTCTACAGGTCATCAGTTCAGTTCAGTTGCT
This sequence comes from Neotragus pygmaeus, assembly GCA_006410875.1. Taxonomy (NCBI): domain Eukaryota; kingdom Metazoa; phylum Chordata; class Mammalia; order Artiodactyla; family Bovidae; genus Neotragus; species Neotragus pygmaeus. Next base: position 89,137 of record SJYV01004909.1, read on the forward strand.
TAGTCGTGTCCAACTGTTACAACCTCATGGACTGCAGCATGCCAGGCTTCTCTGTCCATCACCAACTCCCTGAGCTTGCTCAAACTCATGTCCATCAAGTCGGTGAGACCATCCAACCATCTCATCCTCTGCCATCCCCTTCTCCTCCTGCCTTCAATCTTTCCCAGCATCAGGGTCTTTTCCAGTGAGTCAGTTCTTCACATCAGGTGGCCAAAGTATAGCAGTTTCAGCTTCAGCATCTGTCCTTCCAATGAATATTCAGGATTGATTTCCTTTAGGACAGACTGGTTGCATCTCCTTGCTGTCCAAGGGACTCTCAACAGTCTTCTCCAACACCATAGTTCAAAAGCATCAATTTTTCAGTGCTCAGCTTTCTTATAAATATATAGTCCAACTATCACATCCATACACGACTATTGGAAAAACCATAGCCTTGACTAGATGGATCTCTGTTGGCAAAGTAATGTCTCTGCTTTTTAAAATGCTGTCTAGGTTAGCCATAACTTTTCTTCCAAGGAGCAAGCATCTTTAATTTCATGGGTGCAGTCACCATCTGCAGTGATGTTGGAGCCCCCCAAAATAAAGTCTGTCTCTGTTTCCATTGTTTCCCCATCTATTTGCTGTGAAATGATGAGACCAGATGCCATGATCTTAGTTTTCTGAATGTTGAATTTGAAGCCAATTTATACACTCTCCTCTTTCACTTTCATCAAGAGGCTCTTCAGTTCTTCACTTTCTGCCATAAGGGTGGTGTCATTTGCATATCTGAGGTTATTGATATTTCTCCTAGAAATCTTGATTGAGAAGTGTTAAAACATGTCAAAGGAAACAAAGAGATTCTTTTTGAAGAAGTTAAGATATTTTCTATCTCATATTCCTCTGGTATTAGTTTCAAAGTCTTATATCACACAAAAATTATTTGCTTTCAAAATACAATACTATTATAGGAAGTCTCATATTTTAAAAAAACATTTTATTTTGTGTTGGAGTGTAGCTGATTAACAATATTGTGATAGTTTCAGGGGGAAAGCAAAGAAACTAAGCCATACAGATACATGAATCTGTATGCAGGCCAGGAAGCAACAGTTAGAACTGGACATGGAACAACAGACTGGTTCTAAATAGGAAAAGGAGTGCGTCAAAGGCTGCATATTGTCACCCTGCTTATTTAACTTATATGCAGAGTACATCATGAGAAATGCTGGACTGGAAGAAACACAAGAGACTACACATCCAGTAGTCATGTATGGATGTGAGAGTTGGACTGTGAAGAAAGCTGAGAGCTGAAGAATTGATGCTTTTGAACTGTGGTGTTGGAGAAGACTCTTGAGAGTTCCTTGGACTGCAAGGAGATCCAACCAGCCC
>SJYV01004909.1:91277-173871 GCA_006410875.1 Neotragus pygmaeus
GTGTTCTTTGGAAGGAATGATGCTGAAGCTGAAACTCCAGTACTTTGGCCACTTCATGCGAAGAGTTGACTCATTGGAAAAAGACTCTGATGCTGGGAGGGATTGGGGGCAGGAGGAGAAGGGGATGACAGAGGATGAGATGGCTGGATAGCGTCACTGCCTCAATGGACGTGAGTTTGAGTGAACTCCGGGAGTTCTGGCGTGCTGCAATTCATGGGGTCGCAGTCAGACATGACTGAGTGACTGAACTGAACTGAACTGACACTTTACAACAGGGTTAGTAAATATCTGTAAAATGAAGGGAAGAAAAACTCTAGAAAGAAATACACCAATATGCCAACAATGATAATCCCTGGGAAATATGGTATGACTTTTGTTTTCTTTATCCATTTCTCTGAATTTTTCAAATTATGTATAATGAATATATATTACTCGCATAATGGGAACAAAATAATTAATATACTTAAAACGCAGCCCCTAAAGTAATCGGTCACTTAATTCCTTACACAACAGGTATGTAACAATATGAAAAATGTAATAGTTAAAATAAGTTGATGTTACATAGTTACTTGTAGAATATATTTATGCTAAATGAAATTTATATATTTTATTTATAAATACTGTAGCACATCATCTTCAAAACATTATCTAAGGACGTATGTTAGTATATAGGCCATAGTTCAATAAAACTGTGCTTTTCATTAGGAAAATGCAATAGCAAGTCAAAGTGAAGAAATTGCTGAACTTACAAGGGATGTCAAATATTTCTAACATAACACCCTTGAATTTCTAATTTTTAGAATGCAGATCAAGAGTTACATAGCTTGTTTCTCTCCTAGAAAAATATTTAATTACAAAATTATGTATACAGTACTAAATTACAGGGCTACATCTTGTGCATGAGCTGAAAATTCTAGATTTTTCAAACTGAGAACTTTTTNATTTCTAATTTTTAGAATGCAGATCAAGAGTTACATAGCTTGTTTCTCTCCTAGAAAAATATTTAATTACAAAATTATGTATACAGTACTAAATTACAGGGCTACATCTTGTGCATGAGCTGAAAATTCTAGATTTTTCAAACTGAGAACTTTTTTGACATTAGTCAAGTAGCCATTAAGTTATTAATACTGTGCTATCACTGTATATTTATGTAGGATAATAATTTGGCTTTGAGAACTCCAAAGAGAAAAATATGAACTATTAACATAAGAACTTTTTTTTTCACTTTTATTTTATTTCACTTTTCTTTATTCACTTTTTTGTTGTTGCTGTTTTTGAATTAGGAGTTTTTTGATGATCTTGTATAGTGAGCATGTGACTAAAACAAAATTTTACTATTATTTTCTCCCCTATCATAACAGGATCTTCTTTAAGGTTTGTGATGATAGGTTGAGCTTCTGATACTATTTTTAATAAAATATTGCTTGCTTACTTTAATATATAGAAGCTACATTTTCAAGAAGGAAAATGTTGATGTTATCCTGGTTATAAGCTTGCTGCTGAAATGATTGAGATGGATTTCTCTTCCATACAATATCAGTTTAAGGCCTTTCTTTTCAAGAATGAATTATAGCTGATACTTCAAACCTATTTTATCTGTATCTCTTAGTTGAGAAAAATGAGAAAACATAAATATTTATTCTATATAAATGGAATGGACACAAGATGTAGATAAAAATGATTCATTATGGAGCAATGAATAATTGCTATTTGTATCACTATTTGAACAGAAAGGGGCATTAAGTACTTCTACCAGCTTTAAATCTGAGGATACCTAAAGTTACTGAGAAAATAAAGAATCTACAGTTTTGTGTGTTTGGGATATTGTGTTTGTGGTTCATGATTTTATATTGATAAGAAATTTAACACTGTTCTCTGTAGCATACTTTGGAGAAAATTCAATAAAACCTTGCTTTACTTGACCATCTGTGTATGCAAGACATTCCCCACCCACATAAAAATAAAAAAAGTTTAAGAAATCCTAATGTAAAAATAAATAGTAAAGCTATAAGTAAAAATTATTACTTTTTTAATGCATTTACTTTGCCATTTCTGATATCTTGATATTCAAAAGATAACCACCAAAAATTGTACACACAAGTAATTCTCATAGTCTGATAATTTGAAGAAAATATGTTGAGTATTTTTTTTTCTTTCATGAAGCAGTAGTTTTAACTTTGAGNTTTACTTTGCCATTTCTGATATCTTGATATTCAAAAGATAACCACCAAAAATTGTACACACAAGTAATTCTCATAGTCTGATAATTTGAAGAAAATATGTTGAGTATTTTTTTTTCTTCCATGAAGCAGTAGTTTTAACTTTGAGGAGACTACATTGAAAGGAGAAGGAAGTATCACATAGAAACAGCAATATCATGGATAAAGTGATATTAGTATAAAAATTTATGTTTATGTTTGGGTGCTATGCCATGTTCGAGTCATTGTGAACTCAGATTAACCCATCAGGCTCCTCTGTCCATGGGATTCTCCAGGCTAGAATACTGAAGTGGGTTGCTATTCCTCCTCCTGGGGATTGTGGCAACCCAGCAATTGAAACCAAGTCTCTTGCATCTCCTGCACTGGCAGGCAGGTTCTTTACCACTAGTGCCACCTGGGAGTGCTAGAAATAATTTCAAACTAACCTTAAAATAAAAAAGTAACAAAAAATAACTACAATCAGAGATTCACATACTACACTGATATAAAATGAAGCTGATAATTTTGAAGAATAAAATCTGTACCTAGATTAAACTTACTGGGAGAATCATGTATCAGATTATGCTCTTGATAAAATTCAGACTATTATATAACACAATGCATGAGAAATTTTTACATAACTTACTTTATTTTAAAATGGTAAGAAAATATTTTTATTTTATGTACATATTCCAAACAATAAGCCAATTAGATAATCATGGAAATTATATAATACTTGGGAATTACATAANATGGTCTAGGAAGTGGGGGAATAGGGAGTTTAATGTGCACAGTTTCTGTTTGAGATGAAAGAAAGTTCTAGAAATCGAGAGCAATGATCACTGTAAAACACTGGGAATGTACTTAATGCCACTGCATCAAACACTTAAAAATGGCTAAACTGAAAAGAAAAATGGCTAAAATGATAAGTTTTATATTATGCAAATGATACCACAATAAACAAACTATGTGAGTAAAACCTTTCCACATTATAGGAGAGTTAATAAATTACAGCAGACTAGACTAAATTCCCAAATACCAACAGGAAAGCATACTCGTCTCTGGAATACCACACAGCACAAAAAACCTTCACCATGGCGAATGTCCTTATGTAATTTGTTTCCTTGCTCACTGCTCTGCCACACTGGCCTTTTTGCTATTCCTCTAACATGCAGAACGCAGTCCTGCCTCAAGTCTGTTACACTTGCTGTTCCTTCTATCTGGTGGAATACTCTTTCCCCAGAACATGCAGGGCTCCCCGATTTCACTCACATCTGCTTAAATGCTGCTTCCCCAAGACCCTCTGGCTAAAGAAATCTCCCACTGGCATTTGCTCCCATTCGACTACTCTCCATGAGCTTGCTCTGCTTCATTTTTCAGAAACAACTTTATGCATTCACTTTTTTTACTTGTTTAGTGCCCATCTCTTCCACTAAAATATAAGCTACATGAGGACAGGAACCTTGTCCCTCATGTTCACTACAAAGTTTCCAGCCCTTAAAAACAGTGCCTAATAAACAAGAGGCATACAATAAGAGAGCCCACATGCCGCAACTACTGAGCCGACACACAACTAGAGTTGGCACGCCACACGAAAGATCCTGCTCAATGCAAGTGAGACCCAGTGCAACCAAATGAACATTTGTTTTTAAGTATGGAAAAACATACCAAAATATCAAAAGTGGTTATCTCTATGTGATGTGTATACACTATTCTTTTCCGCTTTGTTACTGTATTTTCTAACTTTTATACAATGAAAGATTTGTGTGATTAAAAAAAAAAAAGACTGTTTTACCAGCAAATCAACTACTAAGAACTCACTCTAGTTACACAGTTAGTGAAAGTGAAAGTCACTCAGTCATGTCCGACTCTTTGCAATCCCAAAGTCCATGGAATTCTCCAGGCCGGAATACTGGAGTGGGTGGCCTCTCTCTTCTCCGGGGGATCTTCCCAACCCAGGTCTCCCACATTGCAAGCGGATTCTTTACCAGCTGAGCCACAAAGGAAGCCCAAGAATACCAGAATGGGTAGCTTATCCCTTCTCCAGGGGTTCATCCCAACCCAGGAATTGAACTGGGGTCTTCTGCACTGCGGACTGATTCTTTACCATCTGTGCTATCAGGGAAGCCCTGATATACAATTAGGGATAGTACAAAGACTTGACTGCAATGAAGTTCATGAGTTTTACACTTAATAAAAAAAAAAAATGAAACAACCAAAACGTTCAATGATATAAATTATGGACACCTGTAAGACAAAACATTCTATAATCACTTAAAATGATGTGATGTGAAAACAATAACATGAGAACATGTGAGTTAACAAAACAATGTGTGGAATATGGTGCAAGCATTTGTAAATGAGAGAACTGACAAGATATTCACCAAAGTCAACAATGGTTACTTTGGATTAGTATTATTTTAATCTTTTTTTGGCCTTCCTTGAACTTTCCTATATATATAAAGGTACTAAAAATGAACATGCATTACTTTGGTACTGAGAAAAAATAAGCTTAGAGATTGTGTGACTGTGCCAAAAGCTGCCTTCTTGCCTTATTTGAGCACCATCTAGTGCTGAGTATACATAATACAATTTTCATTATGCAATAAAGCTTTCTAAAAAGTAGCCTTTATAAAAAAGACATTGACAAATATTACCATACTCTGTGTTTGGCCTAATTTTTAAAATAGTTGAACGATTAATTCAACAGAGTCATACGATTTTCAATCAGAGAATAAAACAGTCATAAGAAAATTGGTTAAATCTGTGTTGCTTATTTTCACCCCTCAAGTATTTTAGGGTAACTCTCAAGACAGAGATCTTGATCTTTTAAATTAATGGGAGAGAAGAGGAAAGTTAGACACTTTATGTGCATTATGATTTTTCTCCACCCTACAAATCTACCTGGTCGGTAATATTGCCATTTTACAGAACCGTGAATAAGCTCAGTGAGATTAAGAGGCTTCCCTATGCTTCCCAGGTGGCTCAATGATAAAGAATCGCCTGCCAACAACAGGAGGCACAGGGGATTTGGGTTTGATCTCTCGGTTGGGAAGATCCCTTGGAGGAGAAAATAGCAACCTACTCTGGTATTCTTGCCTGGAGAATCCCATGGACAGAGGAGTCTGATGGACTACAGTTCATGGGATCACAAAGAGTCGGATAGGGCTGAACACACATGCACACACTCTAAATTCACAAAGCTAATAAGCAGCAGAGCCGAGGTGCAAGACACAGTCAGCCTGACTCCAAAATCTACGCTTCCCCAATCATGTTCTGCTGTTTCTATTCTCTACGCTTTGCCCACTTTTTGGCAAAATGATTCTCATTCTTGGTAAGCATACAAGGTATCACTACACTGCTCAGCACTATTCTCAAATCTAGAAAGCTAAGTTCATTCAGTGTTAATACTCTAATCTAATATCAATTTAAAATAAAAGCTTTTGGCAATCTACTCCAGTATTCTTGCCTGGGAAATCCCATGGAAAGAGAAGCCTAGAAAGCTATACAGTCCATGGGGTCATGAAAAGAGTCGGACATGACTTTGCAACTAAACAAAAACAATTTTAGAAAGCATCCTTTTTTCAGCTAAGATGTAGGTATCGGTTTTTAATATGTTTCATATCTTTGTTATTTACACATTACATGAAATACATTTAGGGATTTACTGCAAATCTGTGGATTACAAAGTCAAGAAACAGCATTTAGACATAGTCCAATTGTGCATGTCTATTTTTTATCAACATCAATTTTTTTTCTTTATTACAATGTGTGAAGTTTAAACTGTGAAGTATCAAAGTTGCCTCATAGTTTAGTCTCCCTTTCACATCTTTCAACTTTTCTTCCTTTATTTTCATGTTCTAATATTCTAAATGCTGCATTTTACTTAGTTAACTTGTTTGTCTCTATCACTAGAGTGCATGAACCACAAAATGATGCCTTGCATGTTAGTAAATGTTTGTTGACTTTTCAATCTACCACTCACTTACCCCAAAGAAAACTCCTTAAAATAATGCTTTCACCAAAATCCACTTAACAAGAACCCACAAGGAATCACAATTCTAATCCTCAGCTTTCCAACAAATGTACCAAAAATGGGGGACACATGGACAGATTCTGATCTTTCCAGTCAGTCCTCTGTGGTCAAAGGACCCTCTGAGCTGCCAGGCCACCACATGTGACCAGCCTTATCAGTTTTCAAAAAATCAAGAAATACGCGTGGAAGCACTATCAGTGCTCCATAAAGTCTCTTCCTGACCTGTTAAACTTGTTTCTCATGCCCTGCCAACATGAACTGAAAGAATTAATGGAAGTCATTTTACCATCCTTTACTCACAGGATAGAAATCACTTCTACCATACATATAAGGCTATTGCTGTATTATATGTAACAGGAAAACACTGGAAGCAATCCAAATGGTAAAAGTAAATGGCTGTATGAACTCTGATACGTTCAGCAATCAACAGACACTTCAGTTTCTTCCATTTCTTGGCCATTGTAAATATGCTGCAATGGACACAGGGATTCATGTATCTCACTTTCTTTTTCTTTGGAAAAATACCCAGAAGGGCAATAGCTGAACTGTATGGTAGTTCTATTTTTAATGTTTTGAGGAAACTCCATACTTTTTTCCATAGTGACTTTGTTGTTGTTGTTGTTCAGTTGCTAAGTCGTGTCCGACTCTTGCAACCCCATGAACTGCAGCACGCCAGGCTTCCCTGTCCTTCACCATCTCCCAGAGTTTGCTCAAACTCATGTCCATTGAGTCAGTGATGCCATCCAACCATCTCATCCTCTGTAATCCCCTTCTCCTCCTGCCTTCAATCTTTCCCAGCATCAGGAAAATTGGACTCTTCCAATGAGTCAGCTCTTTGTCTCAGGTGGCCAAAGTATTGGAGCTTCAGCTTCAGACCTTCCAATGAATATTCAGGGATGATTTCCTTTAGGACTGACAGGTTTGATCTTGCACTACAAGGAAATTTCAACAGTCTTCTCCAGCACCACAGTTCGACTTTACCAATTTACATCCCTGCCAACAGTGCACAAGGGTTTCCTTTTCTCCAGATCCTCACCAACACGTATTTGTTGTCTTTTTGACCGACTCAATGGACATGAGTTTGAGTAAACTCCGGGAGTTGGTGATGGACAGGGAGGCCTGGCGTGCTGCAGTCCATGGGGTCGCAAAGAGTCGGACATGACTAAGTGACTGAATCGAACTGATTATTGCCATTCTGACAGATGTGAGGTATCTCACTGTGGTTTTCATTTGCATTTCCCTTATGATCAGTGGTACTGAATATCTTTTCATGTGTCCAATGGCTATTTGAACGCCTTCTTTGGAAAAAGGTATATCCAGGTTCTCTACCCATTTTTTAAAAACTGGTTTTTTTTTTAAGATGTCTGAGTTCTTTTTGGATATTAATCCCTCATTATATCATTCATTTTGGATATTAATCCCTCATCCGATAGGTCATCTGCAAACATCTTCACCCATTCAGTAGACTGCCTTTTCATTTTCTCAATTGTTTCCATTGCTCTACAAAAGCTTTTTGGTTTGATTGAGTCCCATTAGTCTATTTGTGTTTTTGTTTCCCTTGCCTGAGGAGACATACACAAAAAATATTGCTAACAGCAGTGTCAAAGAGCATATGCTACCCGTGTTTTATTCTAGAAGTTTTATGGTTTCAGGTCTTAGGTCAAGTAATTAATCAGTTTTATTTTTGTATACGGTGTTAAAGAATGCTCTAATTTCATTCTTTTACATCTAGCTGTCCAGTGTTACCAGCACCACTTTCTGAAGAGATTTTCTTTTCCCTACTGTATATTCATGCCTCATCTGTTATAGACTAACTGAACATAAGTGCATGGGTTTATTTCTAGGTTCTCAATTCTGTTCGACTGATCTGTGTCCGTTTTTGTGCCAGTAACATGCTATTTTTGATCACTGTAGTTTTGTAGTATAGTTTGAAATCAGAGCATGTGATATCTCCAGTTTTGTTGTTCTTTCTCAGGATATTTTCGGCTCTTTAGTGTCTTGTGTGTTTCCACAGATAATGCCATTGGTATTTTGATAAGGATTGCACTACATCTATAGAATGCATTTGGGAGTGTGGTCTTTTTAATGATATTAATTCTTCCAATCTATGAGCAGGGTACACCTTTCCATTTTTTTGTGTTGTCTTCAATTTCTTCCATCAGTGTCTTAGAGTTTTCTGAGTATACATCTTTTACCTCCTTGTTTAGACTTATTCCCAAATATTTTTGATGCAATTTTAAATAGGATTATTCTCTTAATTTCTATTTGATAGTTCATTGTTAATGTACAGAAACACAACAGATTGCTGTATACTAATTTTGTAACCTGCAACTCTACTGAACTCATTTATTAGTTCTAATAGTTTTTTGGTGGAATCTTTAGAATCTTCTATACATAGTATCATGTCACCTGCAAAGAGTGACAGTTGTACTTCTTCCTTTCCAAACTGGACTCCTTTAATTTTTCTTCTTATGACTACTCTGGCTAGGACTTCCAATACTCTGTTGAACAAAATAGTGGACAATAGTGGACAGCTTTGTCTTGTTCCTGATCTTAGAGCATGCTCTGAATTTTTCACCACAGAGCATGTTAGATCTGGGCCTGTCATATATTGAGGTATGTTCCCTTTATATCTACACTTTGTTGAGAGTTTCTTTTTTCCTTAATCATAAATGGATGTTGAATTTTTGTCAGTTTTTCTGCATCTACTGAGATGATCATACGCTTTGGTCTTCAATATGTTAATATGGTATCTCATAATGATTTGTGGATACTGAATCATCCTTGCATCCCTGGATGAATCCCAACTGATCATGAAGTCAGTCAGTTCAGTCACTCAGTCGTGTCCGACTCTTTGCGACCCCATGAATCGCAGCACGCCAGGTCTCCCTGTCTATCACCATCTCCTGGAGTTCACTCAAACTCACGTCCATCAAGTCGGTGATGCCAGCCAGCCATCTCATCCTCGGTTGTCCCCTTCTCCTCCTGCCCCCAATCCCTCCCAGCATCAGAGACTTTTCCAATAAGTCAACTCTTCACATGAGGTGGCCAAAGTACTGGAGTTTCAGCTTTAGCATCAGTCCTTCCAATGAACATCCAGGACTGATCCCCTTCAGAATGGACTGGTTGGATCTCCTTGCAGTCCAAGAGACTCTCAACAATATTCTCCAACACCACAGTTCAAAAGCATCAATTCTTCGGTGCTCAGCTTTCCTCACAGTCCAACTCTTACATCCATATATGACCACTGAAAAAATCATAGCCTTGACTAGATGGACCTTTGTTGGCAAAGTAATGTCTCTGTTTTTCAATATGCTATCTAGGTTGGTCATAACTTTTCTTCCAAGGACTAAGCGTCTTCTAATTTCATGGCTGCAGTCACCATCTGCAGTGATTTTGGAGCCCCCAAAAATAAAGTCTGACACTGTTTCCCCATCTATTTGCCATGAAGTGATGGGACCAGATGTCATGATCTTCGTTTTCTGAATGTTGAGCTTTAAGCCAACTTTTTCACGCTCCTCTTTCACTTTCATCAAGGATCATGGTATATGATCCTTTTAATGTATTACTGAATTTAGTTGGCTAATATTTTGTTGATAATTTTTGCATCAGTGGTATTAGCCTGTAATTTTCTTTTGTGTGTGTGGTCTTTATCCACTTTCAGTATCTGGGTGACACTGGTCTCACAGAATCAGTTCAAAAGTGTTCCTTCCTCTGCAGTTTTTTTGGAATAGCCTGAGAACAGTAGGTGTTATTTCTTCCTTAAATGTTTGGGAGAATTCACCTGTGAAGCCATCTGGTCCTGGGAGCTTTTTGATCACTGATTCAATTTCATTACTGGTAACCAGTCTGCTCATATTCTTTATTTATTGCTAATTTGGCTTGGAAGATTGCATATCCTAGGAATTAATCCATTTTTTTTTCTTGAAATCCTATAAAGCTATATGAGACTAGAGATCAGTTACAAAAAAAAAAAAACAAAAGAAAACCTCAAAGGTATAGACAGTAAACAATATGTTACTAAGTAATTACTAGGTAACTGAAGAAATCAAAGAGAAAAAAAAAAAAAAAAACAACCCTCAAGATAAATGAAAAAAGAAATACAATGATCCAAAACCTATGGGATGCAACAAAAGCAGTTCTAAGAGGGAAGTTTATAGAGATAAAAGCCTATCCTAAGAAACAACAAAAATCTCAAACAATCTAACCTTATGCCTAAATGAATTATAAAAAGAAGCAAAACCCAAAGTTAGTAAAAAGGAAAGAAGTAATAAAGATCAGGGCAGAAATAAATGAAACGGAAACTGAAACAGCAGAAAAGATCAATGAAACTAAGAGCTGATTCTTTTAAAAAATAAAACTGATAAACCTTTAGCCAGACTCATCAAAAAGAGGACTCATATAAACTAGAAATGAAAAGGTAATTACAACTGATAGCACAGAAATACAAAGGATTATAAGAGATTACTATGAACAATTATATGCCAATAAAATGGACATATAATGGGCTGGAGAGTTTAGTGAATATTGTTTACCCTCCATACATTTGGAGTTTTCTGTAGTTTTCTTTCTTCTTATAACTGATCTGTAGTCTCATATAGCTTGATACAATTTCAATCTTCTTAAATTTATTAAGACTTATTTTGTGGCCTAGCATGTGATCTATCCTGGAGAACGTTCCATGTGCACTTGAGTGTGTATTCTCATGCTTTTAGATAGAATGTTTATATGTATGAATGTATGTGTGTTTGTATATGTATGTATCAATCATCTGGTCTAATGTGTCATCTGGACCAGGGTTTCCTTACAAATTTTCTGTCTGGATGATCTGTCCACTGATGTAAATGGGGTGTTAAAAGTCTCCTACTATTGCTGTGTTACTGTTAATTTTTCCTTTTAAGTTTGTTAACTGCTTTATGAATTTAGGTGTTCTTATATTTGGTACATATATATATACATACATATATACTTACAACTGTTGTATCTTCTTGTTGTATTGATCCTTTGATCATTATGTAATGTCTCTCATTACAGTCTCTGTTTTAAAGTCTATTTTGTCTGATATAAGTATTGTTATCCCTGCTTTCTGTCTCCATTTGCATGGAAAAACTTTTTCATCCTCTCACTTTCAGTCTGTGTCTTTAGATCTGAAATGAGTTTCTTGCAGGCAGCACACAGATGGGTCTCACTTTTGTATCCATTCCACCACTTTATGTCTTTTGATTGGAGCATGTGGTCTGTTTATAAAAGAACTGTTGATAGGTATGTATTTACTGCCATTTTGTTCATCATTTTCTGGTAGTTTTTGTAGTTTCTGTCCTCTCTTCTAACTGTGGTGTTATGTTTGGATTCCTTTCTCTTTGTGCGTATGTATCTATTATAGATTTTTGGTCTGTGGCTACCATAAGGTTTATATGTAACTATATACACATATATAGCTTAGTGTTTGGACATCATATTTTACAACTGTTTCATGTATCTCTTAACTATTTACTGCAGACAAAGATGATTTTACTACCTCTGTCTTTAGCTCTGCATTGATTTTGATTTTGTTGCTATATTTTCCCTAGTGGCTCAGATGGTAAAGAATCTGCCTGCAATGTAGGAAACCTGGGTTCAATTACTGGGTCAGGAAGATTCCTTGGAGAAGGGAATGGCTACCCACTCCAGTATTCTTGCTTGGAGAATTCCATGAACTAAGGAGTCTGGCAGACTACAGTTCATGGGGTCACAAAGAGTCAGACATGATTAAGCAATGAACACTTTCGCTTTTCACTTTAGTATGAAATCAGTCATATAAATAATTTTAAAACACTTTATTAAGAAAAGCAGTATATTACTTAAAATTTACTCTAGATTTAATCTTGATTTTATTTCACACCTTTGCTTCACAAGGAATTTTAATAAGGTGAAAAGTTGAAAACTATTGAAGAATCTGAACATTTTTCAACCATGCCTGGAAACTATAACAAAATCTTGCTACCCTGGTGCCAAAAACAGTTTACAGTAAGGAAAGATTAGATTAGTCCTAAAGGACTAAGTGCTTCTAAAAAAAGCTGGCAGACACCAATTTTTGGCTGCACTTGAGGAAAGCACATATGGGATCCAAGGAATTCCAGGAGTGAGCAATCTCAGAAATGTTTGGATTCAGAGTCTTCCCTACAGATACTCATTTTAGAGTTGAAAAATTCATAAAGTAAGTAATACCATCCCTGACTATCAATGAGGTGGCACCTTCCATCTCAAGGCCTGCTCAGTGTTAACATTCTACAGGTCACATACCAAATACTAGAACTGAGGAGCTGAGGGCAGGGGAGAGGAGAGAGGAACTTCAAACAAAGTGACAAAAGTATATGCACCACCACGAACAAAGATTTTCTGGATATTCTGACTACCTATCCCTCTTCCACCGTAATGTACAGTTTACTCACTTTACAGCTTTTTACTCTAAGATTCCTTTATAAACAAGGATGAATTAAGAAAAAAATGACATGAAGAATAAATGAGAACAGCAAAGGATCTTTGAGAAAAAGCAATAATTAGCAAAACAAACTATAGAGCCATAATAATTCAAACTGCAAGGTACCAGCAGAAGTCAAGAAATTGACAATAATGGCTAACAATTTATTCCCACCACTACTGATTAGAAGTTCATCCTTTTCCCAAAGCTCTGAAGTGCCAGCTCTGCATAAATCAAGAACATACACACATACACAATCTTCTTCCTCCTTTCCATGGAAAGAGCACCTTCAGTTCAGTTCAGTTCAGTCGCTCAGTCATATCCGACTCTTTGCGACCCCATGAATTCCAGCACGCCAGGCCTCCCTGTCCATCACCAACTCCTGGAGTTCACTCAAACTCACGTCCATCAAGTCAGTGATGCCATCCAGCCATCTCATCCTCTGTCATCCCCTTCTCCTCCTGCCCCCAATCCCTCCCAGCATCAGAGTCTTTTCCAATGAGTCAACTCTTCGCATGAGGTGGCCAAAGTACTGGAGTTTCAGCTTTAGCATCATTCCCTCCAAAGAAATCCCAGGGCTGATCTCCACTTTAGCTATTATTAATCTTTTTCTTTCCCATTCAAATTTTATCTATCTTTAAATAAGAAATAATCCTCGTCATCTAGAACTACTTTGGTGCCTCCATATTCTGGGAGAAGAACTTTATCTCCAACTTGCATGTTAACCGGCTAAATCTCTCTACCTTTCCTTTAGAGCCCAATCCAACAGCTACTATCATTGCTTGCAGTACTTTTCCTTGTGGTTTTTTCTGGAAGCATAATGTCTCCTATGGTTACAGTTTTAGCTGCACTTCTTTCAGCTAATAGTCAAAGAGGGGACAAAACTTCCTAAATGCCTGTCCTACCATGACTCCAGCTGTTGCAGTTCATACTCTGATCTCATACTACCACCACAAGGAAAGACCTTGTTGGACGCTTTGGACATGTGAATTCAGTTAAGTCTTCTTTAATGTCTTCTGGCAGAGCACAAGTGAATTGTAGTACAGTTTACATAAGTGAAAAGAAAACTTATTTTGAATAATAAATAATATTCTCTTTATATGCTTTTTTCTTCTAAGTCTTATTACAACATGAGCCGAGATACTCAATGATAATTCCTTCAGGATTAAGGAAATGATTTCAAAATGTATTGATACTATAGCTCATCTTCAGTTTGACCTCTCTCATCAATCCACAACCACCTTTAATTTTCCAAGGATCTCAGAAGCACTAATATGTAGCCACTTCCCATAATATACAACTAACTCATATTATCACAAAACTGTAAACTAAGTCAACCTTGTAGAGTCCAATCCAACTATATCTAAAACTCAGAAATCAAAATGTATTGCCAAAATAAACAATTCACAAAAAGCAAATACCAATAATCCTTAATCCTCAAACATATGAAAGTAAACATAACCTTGATTGTTAAAGGATAACACATATACATACATTTTACATATATATATATATATATATTTAATTCATAGTCAAAAGACAGAGAGATAACTCTTCCATCTCTAGGGTCAGGGAGAGAAGAAATAATTCTCACTATTGTACCATTTTCACTACTGAAAATCAGCAGAAGAAAATAACTGTTTCCCCTTATTAATAATATAATAAAAACTATGTTTTACTATAACTTAATTCATGAAAGCACTCCTTTACAGGAGAATTCCAGTTAATAAATGCATAAGAAATGACCAAATTAAAAATAATACCATTTTGTATTCTCTTATGAAATAGGTGATTGGAACCAAAATCATCAATGGATGCTAAACCACAACCAAACCTCTCAGTCTTAACATGATAACTGATTAAGACTGCACATTTTCTGTATCCTAATTGAACACAATATAAGGCACCTAGCATCACTTATGAATTACTTTTACCAAAAATGTTTAACCCAAATTTTATCATCCTTAAATCTGATGTTCAATTTATAAAAAATTCAAAAAATATATATATATATAAGAAATAGTCAGGTAGATCTAGAAGGTGGAACAGTCTACAGAAAAACTGACCCAGTTTCTTAAAAGAAAAAAAAAAGAACAGCATAGGCATATGGGAAAAAAAAATAGTGGCAGGAGTTGGGAAATATATACCTCTATTCAAGATTAAAGACATTCAAGAAATATAACTACCAAATGCAATGTATACACCTTATTTATTTCCTAATTGTAAAAAACAAATTACAAAACAACTAGGGAAATTTTAAGAAGGACTGGGTAAGTGAAACTATTGTTATTTTGTGTGGTATTACTGTTAACTTTTACCACTCCCTGGTTAAAGTGTCAGCCTGGAATGTGGGAGACCCGGGTTCAATCTCTGGGTCGGGAAGATTCCTTGGAGAAGGAAATGGCAACCCACTCCAGTACTCTTGCCTGGAGAATCCCATGTAAGGAGGAGCCTGGTAGGCTGCAGTCCATGAGGTCGCAAAGAGTTGGACACAACTGAGCGACTTCAGACTTCACTTTCACTTAAAGTTAATTTTGTGATTATTAAGATGTGATAATGGTATTATGATTATAAAGAAAATGTCTGTATTTTAATTTACTTTAGAATACTTTAAAATATAGATGAAGTAAATATGGAAATAATCCATATGGCTGTTAACTGATGAATAAACAAACAAGTAATTGTATATTCATATATATAAATCTTAATCAGGAATAAAAATGAATGAAATATTGATACATGCTACAACATATCATCATAGTCAAAGATTTCAGGGACTAGGCCACAGGTATCTTTAGGGGGCCATCGTTCAGTCTATCATAATAAAACTATTAAAAATAAATAAAAATTCTTAAAGTCTACATACTGAATAATGGGAATTCAACATTCTAGTCACTCTACATAGTTATATGTTGGTCAGTTTTTATAATAGTTAAAAAGGAAATACTGGTTTTCACCTGCTAAAATGGCAAAGGCCAGAGTCTAAAAATACATTAAACTGATAAAGGGGTGGGAAAGCAGACCTCCTCATATATTGATGGTAGAAGTATATATTAGTACAACTTCCATGAAGCAGTTTGGTAATATCTACCAAAATTACAAATGCACATAACCTCTGATCCAGCAATTCTATTTTGAGGAATTTACACTAGAAATTTACTTGTATCCATGAGAAATTATATATGCAGCATTATCTGTTATAAGAAAATATTGGAAACAATCTAAATGTTCACCAATAAAAAACTCATTTCATATACTGTGGATACTCTTGGTGCTTCCCCAGGGGTTCAGTGGGTAAAGAATCTGCCTGCAATGAAAGAGACACTGGTTTGATCCCTGGGTTGGGAAGATCCCTTGGAGAAGGGACTGGCAACCCACTCCAGTATTCTTGCTTGGAGAATCCCATGGATAGAGGAGCCTGACGGGCTACACCCCATGAGGTCACAAAGAGTTAGACACAGCTGAGCTACTGAGCACACACTGATACTCTGCAGACACTTAAAAGAATAAGGCAGGTACATATTAACTGTGGGGAAAAAAGCAAGGACAGCAAGCAAGAAGAAAAAAGCAAGGAATGTGTGGGTATGCTAGCACTTGTCTTTAAACAGCCTTGTAAAACTACATGAAATACATGGTTTTACTATTTCTGGAAGGATTCAAAAGAAACTGCTACCAGGAATCATCTCTGGAGAAAGGAGGTGGCTGAGTGGGGAAAAGGAAAGAGAAAAACACTTTTCCTTTCCATAACTTTTAGGTTTTCTACCAGTACGTGTACAACAAATGAAGAGAGAGAACATTAAAGTAAAATTTTTTTCAAAAATCAGTATGCCACACAAGTTTATGTGGCCCTCAATACAAATTTTCAATTTCCAAGTTACCTCTTACCTGCTTGTTGGTGCAGGGAAAGAAAATGATAGAAGCTGATTCCAGAACGGATCATTCTCAGAGACAGATTCTGTGCCTGATAACTTTTTCAAGTACTCATTTTTAGGAAGATCACCAATTCTGCTACTGTTTGATCCCATCTTTTAATCTGGTGGATTACTTGTCCTTAAACCTTCATTTCCACAAAACCTACAAAGAATAAAAAGAAATTTCAAGTGTGCTCAAAATAATTGTCATACTTTTCCTACTCATGACCTAAATAAAAGAAACTGGAAACTAGTTTAAAAAAAAACCATACCTCCCTTTATTCTTTTAATTTCAACAATGGGATACAATACACTAGTGAAAATGAATTAACTAGATCTACAATTACCAACATGCACACATCTCAAAAATATTTAAAGAAAGCTATGGAATAATGACATGGTGTAATTTCATTTATATGATTTTAAAATGTACAAACAATATTATGGATATATTCATAGCTACTACAAGTATTAAAACATACATGGGAAAAATACAAAGCAAAATCAGAAGAATGCTTTCATATAATGTTATTGCATGAGGAAAGGGGAGCCTTCAGTCGCATAAATACTTTCTAGAAAAGAAAAGGGAAAGGAATAGAAATAGATTATTGTTTAGATGTGCTGAAAATGGGGAAGCTACAAAGGTTTTGTATTCCTGTCTGTCTTATACATTAATTCTTAAAAAGAAAAAAACTGGTTTCTTAATCTTGCAGCAGCAATACTGGAAGGTAGATAGATGATAAGGAAGCAATACCTTTAAATTAAGAAAAAAAATTTTAACTGTAATTCTATACCTAGCCAAAAGCTCCCAGATAGTATGAAGGTAGAACAGTATTTTTAGATTTCCCAACACTCAGAAACTCCCATGCACCCATTTGAAGCTACTGGAAAATTTTGGTATGAGGGAATAAACGAAGAAAAATGAAGACACGGAATTGAGGAAACAGGATTCAACACAAGATAGGTGAAGAGAAATTACAGGTCAAGAGCTGTGCAACAGCCGGAACAAGGGTCAGCATGGCCCACTGACCTCCTGGGGAAGAAAACACAGAATTGCTATAGGTCACCTATGTGTCCGACCTTATTCAGTAGAGTTTTAAAATACCAGAGAATATGGAAGGAAGGGGGTAAGGAATGACTGTTACTCAGAACACAAAGTAAATGATTTAATTATGTATTCTGGGGGAGAAAAACATTGTTCAAGAAAAGTTTGTGTAGTCACAGGGCATAACTCATTTCAGGTTATGAATATTTATGTAATCACTATAATATAAAGACTAAACCAAAAACTGTGAGGTAATAACTATACTAGGGAAATGCCAGAAAAAGAAATGAGAGTAGTGGCTTAAGAATGTGAAATCGAGACTTTCCTGGTGGTCCAGTGGCTAAGACTCTGAATTTCCAATTCAAGGAGTATGGGTTCCATCCCTGGTCAGGGAGCTACTCCCACAGGCCACAACTGAGACCTGGCACAGCCAAAGAAATAAAAACAAACATTAAAAAAATTATTTTAAGAATGTGCAATCTCTGACTTCCATTAAGTAGGTAGGAGGGCAATCTTAGAAAATATTTTAAATTACTGAATTATTTTAAATTACTGAACAGTAAAAGCATATTAGTTATAAATAAGGAGGTAAGTGGCAAGAAGCAACAGCTCAGAGATTTGAGAGTGGGGAGGATGGTAGTACAGTTTTTCATCATAAGTCCATCATATTATTTGATTTTTAACCTATGTCTACATATTACTTTGATATTTTTTAATTAAATTTTTTTTCACCTCCTTGACTATTCCATTTCTGACTCAAATTTAGTTTTTTAACATATATGGAAAACAGAAAAAACATCATAACTAAATTAATAGTGATAAAAATGTGAAGTATTCTTTTATGATGCCTACAACTAACAATCTTAAGGAAATCTATTTGTAGCAAATAGTTTAATGTTATAATACAAATTATTAAAGCTGACAGCTCCTAAAATCTAAATTTAAAATTTCCATCACAATGTATGTTTACTGACAGGTCACACATGTTTGGTCAAAAAAGAGAATTAAATCCAAAGACACAGTGACAAACACATAAATCAAAACCAAAAAACTTAGAAATGGACCCACCAAACTGCAGTCAGTTGGAGTTTTTCAACAATGCAAAATCAATTCAATAAAAGGACAATTTTTTTCAAATAATAATGCTAGGACAACTGGGTATCAACAGGTCACACTCTGACCTAAACCTTTCATGTTATACCAAAGTTAATTCAAAATGAATTACAGATCTAAATGTAAACTTAAAAAGTATAAAACTTTTAGATAAGAACACAGGAGAAAAGCGTGACTTGGGATAGGGAAATACTTAGACATTACACAAAAGCACAACCCATAAAAGAAAACATCAATAAATTGAGCTCCATCAAAATTAAAAACTTTTGGTCTATGAAAACCCTATTAAGGGGATGGAAAGATAAGACACATAAAGAATCTGCCTTCCAATGCAGAGGACATGGGTTCCATCCCTGGTTGGGGAACTAAGAGCTCTCACAAGCCAGGGAGCAGCTAGGCTTCGCACCACAACTCCTGAGCCCTCGGGCTTTAGATCAGAGCTCAGGCTCTGCAACTGGAGAAGCCGCTTGCCAGGACCAGGAAAAGCCTGCACCCCACGTCAAAGACCGGGCACAGCCGGCAACAACAAAATAAAAACTGAAATGCTGCATATAAAACCACTGGAGGAAAAAATGAAGATCAAAACATTTTGTTCTCAAATAGATAAGTACTTCACTTTTGGTATCTTAACAACAATCAATTAAAAATTTACTTTGGGAGTTTAATTAGGTCCATAAATGATAAATTTTTCAAAAGAGCAAAACCATCCATCCACCCCATAAGGCAACAATAAGAAGATCATAGAGTCTATTAATAAAAATTTAAGTCAGACTTGATTTCTTATTTGTATTTTATTTTTTGATTACTATGGTAACGTACATGGTACAAAATATACAGGGTTCAATGGATATACAGTAAAAAATCTCTCTCCCATCCCTTCTAACCACCTAGTTTCTCAACTCAGAGAAAATATTACTAGTTTCTTGAGTGTCATTCCACAGATTTTCTGTGTATATATAAGCACATATTTTTTCCTTTTTACACAAACCATAACACACTACATGTGCCTCTTTGCTCTTCCCAGTTAACATACATTAGAAATCATTACATATCTATATATAAAGCATTTCATTTATTTTTCATAACTGTAACACTTTGGTTTTTAATTTCATAAGTCCCATAATGGTGGACATTTATGTAATTTATGGTCTTTTGTAAACTACAAATAACTCACCAGTAAGCATCTGGTATACAAGATATTTCACACATATCGGTATATAGGTACAATAAATCCACAGAAGCAGAACTGCTGGGTCAAAGATACCATGTATTTATAATTTTGGTAGATACTGCTGAAGGGCAGCAGAATATGCCACTTCAAAATACGCCACGGTGACACTTTATTTTGAGCTACACGCACTTGAAAACAGTAAAGGCAGGGTGAGGCCTTTTCTGAACCCTCCTTATCTGCCTGAAGCCAGACTCTCCAAAAGGAACTCCATTATCATAAACTGATCAGTTTCATCAACCAAGGCAGACTGACTCTTATCCCAGGGGAGCCAAGAAGCTGACACAACACTGAGATAAACTTTGTCACGAACTATCACATCTCTCATCTGTGCTTCTGAGGCCCATCTATCCTTCCTAAAAATCACTGACTCTGCCTTAAGAGGCCTACGTTCCCCTTTCCCTTCCCCTTTTAAGATGGTATTCAAACTTGAACTGAGCCGCCTCAGGAGCCACTCATTTTTCCCTAGGTGTCTCCCATGAGGTATGCATATTAACCAACTTCTCTTTTCTCCCCTGTTGACCTTTTACCACAGGGCCTCAGCTGAGAAGTCAGAAGGGGAGGGGGGACATCATCTTCCCTCTCCCACACTGCCTTGCTGCCTTCCTTAGAGGTTGCTGACATCCACCCACTTCAGCAATGCCTATTTCTCCACACCACAGTCACTGATCTTTAATCACACTTTTCAATCTTCACCAACTGATAAATGAAAATAGTTTTCAATATGGCATTAATTTGCATTTCATTTCTCATGCTGTGAATGAGGCCATTACCTGCTTATGTCCTTATTTTCTACTGATTTATATGAAATAAATTTTATTTTCAAAGCTGATAGGACAGGTCAAAGTATGAAAACAACTGCTCCACCCAGGACCAATACGAAACCTCCCTAAGACAATATGAATGAAGTCTGTAAGCTGTAAGAGAAGACTGAACAGAATGCTAACAAGGAAAACCAGGACAGCCAACTGAACACAAAATGCAATGTCTCCTCCTCTTTCCTGCACCCAACCCTAGAAATAACATGCGCGCACACGCACACACTCTGCAAATTACTACACAGCCACGCTCAAAAAGACACAGAAAACCAGAAGCTGTGAGGAATCCCTACAAAATATAAAACAGCTGGAGATGGGCTGAAAAGAAAAATGACAAAAGAAAAATCGAAGGCAAAAGAGCTTTCAATTAAGGGCACCGAAAGTATGAACAGCAACCCAAGTCCAGAGGCAGAGAGCCAGAAAAGGGCTAGAGCCCAGGGGCGACAAGCCTGCCTAGGACATCCTGCCCAGTTACCCCTACCCTCACTCCCCTGGGCAACAACAAAGTACTATCTGCTGAGAACAGAAAGTGAAGGCAGCACCCGAGGCAGCTGCAACCCCAAGGAACAAGCTCAGCCAAGCAGACAACTAGCCATGAGGTACTCCTACCAGAAAGTTCCACCTGTTCCCACATTCACAGAAAGCAAAGAGGAAAACTGAGGCTCAATGGCATCTCTTCTGCATCTGATTCACGCCAAGGATTCCAAACATATACAATCACCTGTACTCAATGTGTGTGGAACCCCCAAGATCCTTACTACTGAAAACCAGAATAAACTGGAACTTCAAAAACCCACTAGCCAGCCCCCTTGCACCAAGATGGCGGCAGAAGGAGCTGGTGGGAAATACAGAAGCACAGTCAGCAAAAGCAAAGACCCCTCGGGGCTGCTCATCTCTGTGATCAGGACCTTGTCTACCAGTGATGATGTTGAAGACAGAGAAAACGAGAAGGGGCGCCTCGAAGAAGCCTATGAGAGGTGTGACCGTGACCTGGAAGAACTCATTGTATAGCACTATACAGAGCTGACGACGGCCATCCACACATACCAGAGCATCCCAGAGCGCATCACCAACTCCCGAAACAAAATAAAGCAGGCAAAAGAGAATCTGCTTTCATGCAAGATGCTACTGCACTGCAAACGAGATGAGCTTCGGAAGCTGTGGATTGAAGGAGTTGAACATAAGCATGTTCTGAACCTGCTGGATGAAATCGAGAATATCAAGCAAGTGCCTCAAAAGGTGGAACAGTGCATGGCCAGCAAGCACTATCTCAGTGCCACTGACATGCTGGTGTCCACAGTCGAGTCTTTGGAGGGCCCACTGCTCCAGGTGGAAGGACTGAGTGACCTCAGGCTGGAGCTGCACAGCAAGAAGATGAACCTCCACTTGGTTCTCATAGACGAGCTGCATCGGCACCTGTACATCAAGTCCACTAGCCGAGTTGTGCAGCAGAACAAGGAGAAAGGGAGGATGAGCTCCCTGGTGAAGGACGCTTCTCCTGTCCCTCTGCTTGATGTTACAAACCTTCCTACACCTCGGAAATTCCTCGATACCTCTCAATATTCTACTCCTGGAAGCTCCAGTGTGAAGGAAATAAGCCTCCAGGACATGAAGGAGGATTTNATTTTGGGGGGCTCCAAAATCACTGCAGATGTTGACTGCAGCCATGAAATTAAAAGATGCTTGCTCATTAGGAGAAAAGCTACGATCAACCTGGACAGCATATTAAAAAGCAGAGATGTTACTTTGTTGACAAAGCATCTAGTCAAAGCTATTGTTTTTCCAGTAGTCATGTACAGATGTGAAAGTTGGACTATAAAGAAAGCTGAGCACTGAAGAATTGACGCTTATGAACTGTGGTGTTGGAGAAGACGCTTGAGAGTCCCTTGGATACAAGGAGATCAAACCAGTCAATCCTAAAGGAAATCCTGAATATTCATTGGAAGGAGTGATGCTGAAGCTGAAGCTGAAGCGCCAATACTTTGGCCACTTGATGTGAAGAACAGGCTCATNAGACGCTTGAGAGTCCCTTGGATACAAGGAGATCAAACCAGTCAATCCTAAAGGAAATCCTGAATATTCATTGGAAGGAGTGATGCTGAAGCTGAAGCTGAAGCGCCAATACTTTGGCCACTTGATGTGAAGAACAGGCTCATTGGAAAAGACCCTGATGCTGGGAAAGACTGAAGGCAGGAGGAGAAGGGGACGACAGAGGATGAGATGGTGGGATGGCATCACTGATTCTATGGACATGAGCTTGAGCAAGCTCCGGAAGTTGGTGATGGACAAGGAAGCCTGGAGTGCTGCAGTCCTTAGGGTTTGCAATAGTTGGACACAACTGAGCGACTAAACTGACTGAGGGAGGTTTCTATATTAGGTAAACTTTTAATGATGAAGGAACATAATACATTTGATAAATATATAGAATGTCATGTTTCCAAATGTTGCTCTAAGTCTGGGAAAAACAAGAAGAGGTGAAACACAACGAAAAAAGAGAAAACTGGAGGATTTGGGAACCGCAGTCATGAATAAACAAAGTTTATCTCATAGGAAAAATTAGATCATGAGTAGCAGAACTCAAAAGAAGCAGTCAAAGAGAAATGGAGAATAAGATTATACTTTATATAATATTTATGGTATAAATGGGGTAAAGCTTCCACATCGTCACTAAATGTCACAAAGAAAGGTTCGGAAGATGTCTAAATTATATATCACTTTGTCTTCTTTAAAAGAGAAAACAAAACTTTCTAAAAATATCTACTTCACTCATAATCCTAAAATGGCATGAAGTGGAGATAAATTGACTAATGGTAAGTAAACTAATGACTGGATCCTGGAATAAAGTTTGAATTGAGTTATTTAACAATTTTTTTCTTGAAACTGTTGCATTAAAATAAGAAAATAATGCTTAAACATCTCACGTTCATGATTTGCTTTAAACTATATTATATATATATTACTATATATCCTCTTATAATCTATGTATCTTATTGGCGTCCCTGGTGGGTCATAGGGTAAAGTATCTGCCTGCAATGCAGGAAACTCAGGTTCGATCCCTGGGTTGGGAAAACCCTCTGGAGAAGAAATGGCAACCCACTCCAGTATTCTTGCCTGGAGAATTCCATGGACAGAGGAGCCTGGCAGGCTACACAGTCCGTAGGGTCACAAAGAGTCAGACATCACTGAGCGACTAATGTAAACACATAGACATCCTATATATCTATGCNGGCAACCCACTCCAGTATTCTTGCCTGGAGAATTCCATGGACAGAGGAGCCTGGCAGGCTACACAGTCCGTAGGGTCACAAAGAGTCAGACATCACTGAGCGACTAATGTAAACACATAGACATCCTATATATCTATGCTTCGGAAACCAGATCACAAATATCTGCTAATCTATATTTTAAAAACATAATTTTAGAATACTATTTTTGTCTTTAGAAGTTCAAAAAATAGTCGAGTCCCTCAGGAACACAAAAGTGAACTGAAAGAAATGCTCTGATGCATTTTGAACTTTTCAAAGTGATTCTTAAAATTTTTTAACCTCTATAGGCATACCTTAAAGAATTTTCAAACCAGCGAAGCAGATAATCATTTGTAGCCATTATCGAAGGTCCATTTAACAAAAAACCAACTTAACTTCAATGACAATATAACACTGCAACATAAACCTTTAAGAAACCTTCAGAGAAAACATTAAAATAGATTGTATCTTAGGTGACCAGAGTTTAAATTTAGCATATGAATATGTTCCAAAGGAAAAAAAGAGAACAATTTATTAAAGCTAGCTAAAATAACCTATAGAAGTCTGAAATCACAAAAGAATGTAGATGGCTGAGCTAGATCACAGGTCAAGATACAGTGGAATAAAAAGCTACAGAGATGGATCTTTATCTGTCAAGAAGAAATGAAACATTTTTAAACATTTTATAGATGAGGTAACAATTTCATACTCTTTGGTTAAAGAACAACAAAAGAATTAACAAAAGAACTAACCCATATGAGTTTAAACTGCATAATAAATAGTTTTGAACCACTGACAAACAAGGTATTTGTTTTTGAATAAGATCTTTTACTGTAAAATTATGCTAACATTGAAAAAATATACAAAATCTTCCAGCTTATACATGAAGTGGCTGACATGGTGCAAATCCAAATATTCTTCAACTATCTTTGCAAAAAGATTGCATGTGGTTGGTTTTAGTTTCTCTTTACAGTACAGACTTTCAAACTTTTACAACTCATGACAAACATTAGGCAGTAATACTTGACTCAGCTAAAACATAGCGCTTAGTGCCTAATAAATTTTTTTTTCACTTTTAGATCCCCTTCCCTCACTTCCCTCCAATTACAATAGATTAGATTCTGTCAGGACCACATAAATCATCTATGTTGTCAAGCGGATGCTCCCTAAACATAGACACTTACTTCACTGAATTTTATAAAGAAATGGCCTTGAAGAATTATAGTCCATCTTTTAATACCTTATAGGGGAAACATCCTTAATTGATTTATTTAATAATTACCTTTAGTCTCCTATTCGTTAAAAAGATCAGAACAGATCTCATTTAACAAACACTTTTCCTTTTCCTATTACTAGCAGTGTTTATTTGTAGAAGAAAAATTAACTGAGTTTCTATATGATGAAAATCTAAAGTGGCTTCAGGACAAAATCTAATTTGAGAACCTCTCGCAACAAGGAATAGAGAATCAAATTTCTAAAATAAGGCTTTGAATCAGGCAGATCTGGGTTTAAATCACTGTTATAGCACATATTTGCTGTGTAAAACTTAACTTTTTTGAACCTCATCTTTTTTAATCTACAAAAAGGGGATGAAAAATAGTAGCTACCATAAAACCAGTAATATATCACATAGTGAGGATTAAATGAGATTATACATTTTAAGTGCTTACCTAATGCTAGGCACATAGAGGTACTAAATGCATGTTAATTACTATTATTATTACTAGTAGGGTGTTCTTTTATATTTTTAAAATGTTCATTTTTTTAGACCCAGAAACTACACCCAGAGTCTATCTGAGCAAAAAAATATTGTACAGTACTTCAAAAATCTCATTAGAAAAGAGTATTTAACACTATGGGAAATTGTCATATAATGCAGTTACATGAAGCAAAAAGTATATAATAGAATGTATAGTGTAGTTGTAATTTTTAGGGAGTAGGTTGAGATAGAATATACCACAGAGACATGAACAGAAATGGAATTACATTTGGGTACTATAAATTGCAGATAATTTTAAATATTTTTCTTTGTTTTTAAAATTTTCCAAATATTCTATAATAAACATGCATTACATCTCTAAAAAAATTTTGAAACACACATAAAATATGTAATTCTTTTTTCTGACTTCAAATTTCTCCAGAAAAATAGAGTCAGAGAATAAAAAAGAGAAAAAAAGAGTAAGAAGCATGAATTTTTTAAAGCAAGACTNTTCTATAATAAACATGCATTACATCTCTAAAAAAATTTTGAAACACACATAAAATATGTAATTCTTTTTTCTGACTTCAAATTTCTCCAGAAAAATAGAGTCAGAGAATAAAAAAGAGAAAAAAAGAGTAAGAAGCATGAATTTTTTAAAGCAAGACTTATAAAAGGATATTAGTTTTATTACACTAAAAATCTGTTATTTTGAATTACTACTCTCTAGCTTTAAAGTTAAACAAAACTCAAATAGAGCCTGACACCTCAATTATATTTAATCATATCTTTACACTAATATTTCACCTGGAGATCAAGTTGCTGTGTATTTCTCCTAGTTAAGCATATTCTATTCAAGCTTTATAGTAAATGGAGACCATAAGATAATGGAACTGGCCAATTAACACTTATTTTTTGTAAATGTAATGTAAATTTATCATTACGTCTTAATTATTAGATTGAAAGATAATATCTTAAAAAACAGAAACTTTCTCTCTCTTGATTAACATTAACTCAGAGAAAATATGTAGATGGATCGTTAATCTTAAGTCCCAGGTATTCCTGTAGCAAAACTGGTATGGTAGTGACCCTTAGGTATGGATGCTGTCACCTGCAGAGTGAGAAAAGACAGTGAGAACAGGCAAAAGAAGTTATCAAAAGGCAAAAAAAAAAGTCTGATAAAAGGGAGAGAAAACCAGAAGAAAACAGGTTCACTGAAGGCAAAGATGTGTGTGCTTAGTCGCTCAGTCATGTTGGACTTTGCGACCCCATGGACTGTAGCCCACCAGGTTCTTTTGTCCATGGTGATTCTCTAAGGCAAGAATACTGGAGTGGGTTTGCCATGCCTTCCTCCAGGGGATCTTTCCAACCCAAGGATCAAACCCAGGGCTTCCACATTGCAGGCGGATTCTTTACCGTCTGAGCTACCAGGGAAACCTGAAGGCAAGGAAGGAGTTTGTGAAAAAGAAGTACAACAGTATCAACAGCTATATAAAGGTAGAAAAAAAATATGAAGGTGAGTAACAGAAGATTGATGAGGACAAAAAGAATCTATAGTTCAGAGACTATCCTTGAGATATTCCAGAATGAGGAAAGAAGAAAGGGAATATTAGCAAAGCAGAGATACTACAGTACTGAACCTGACTCAGTCTACCTTGAACCTGCTTGTCGGGTTCAAAGACAGTCCCATTAGAGAAGAATAAAGTCTGAGGATAAANATCCTTGAGATATTCCAGAATGAGGAAAGAAGAAAGGGAATATTAGCAAAGCAGAGATACTACAGTACTGAACCTGACTCAGTCTACCTTGAACCTGCTTGTCGGGTTCAAAGACAGTCCCATTAGAGAAGAATAAAGTCTGAGGATAAATGATATTCTGTACGTACAATAAGTGAATACTTCAGAGACAAAACTGTGTGTAAGGAATTTAAAAGAAATTAGGGTCAAAGAAGGTTCTTTGACCCGAGGTTCTTAAACGTTAGTAAGTATAATTATCACCTGTGGTGCTTATAATAATGCTGATTACTGGGCGTTATTCCAGGAATATTGATTTAGCAGATCTGCATGGGCCCTTCACACTGCCTATTTAATAGTACTTTGAAAGTGAAAGTGAAAGTCACTCAGTCGTGTCTGACTCTTTGTGATCCCATGCAGTCCACAGAATTCTTCAGGCCAGAAGACTGGAGTGGGTAGCCTGTTCCCTTCTTCAGGGGATCTTCCCAACCGAGGGATCCAACCCAGGTCTCCCACATTGCAGGCAGATTCTTTATCAGCTGAGTCACAAGAGAAGCCCAAGAATACTGGACTGGGTAGCCTATCTCTTCTCCAGCAGACTTTCCTGACCCAGGAATCAAACCAGGGTCTCCTGCATTGCAGACAGATTCTTTACCAACTGGGCTATCAGGGAAGCCCTAATAGGGCTTTAGATGACCCTAGTGGAGGTGTTTGTAGGCTATATTTTGAAATCACTGACGTTTGGGCTAGGTAGATTGACAAGTGATGAAAATCTCAAATTATAATATCAAAATCAGAAGTTCAAGAATTTTTTAAAGAATAGCATATTTGATATTTCCAGAAGAAAGAGTCTACTTTTAAAGTTACATGAAGATAAACAAATATAGAAATTTATATACTATTAAGGATGTATATTATTAATGGTTTCTTCCACTGAGAATCAGGGGAGCAGGTGGCAGAGAAAGGTATGAGGTGTCAAGACAGGGTTCTTGGGAATTTACATGTATAAATCACTGCCCTTTAACTTAAACATATAAAGCATGTATTAAATTCTACCTTTTTGAGAGAAAGGCATTAGTAGCATCTGAGAATGAGTACAAATTTACTTATTTACTTCATGGGAAGCTTTCTTTTGGCACAAATGTTTGTGAGACATATTGAAGGCACATAATCATTTTATGGAATTCTAAATATATTTACATAGTTGCCCTAAAAGTTAATAACCTTAATTTCCAGGTACCACAAGGAATGTAAAAATGCTAGCCCAGAACTCCCCATATTTCCATCCTTAAAGGTATTTCAACATTTACATGAAATAAAGGTATGTTGCTGATATATGCCTGTCCTTGATGCTTCAGATAGTAAAGAATTTTCTGCAATTTGAAAGATCCAGGTTTGATCCCTGGGTCAGGAAGATCCAGTGGAGAAGGAAATGGCAACCCACCCCCGTATTCTTGACTGGATAATCCCATGGACAGAGGAGCCTGGTGAGCCACAGTCCATAGGATTGCAAAGAGTCAGACATGACTGAGCGACTAACACTTTCACTTTTTTTATTTCTCTAAAAGCTATTTGTTAGGCTTGGTAAGTCTTTTACACCTTGATAAAGTAAATTCATAAATTATCTTACAACTATCTTCAGTAGTTTGCTACTTTTAAATTTTATTTACTTTTTATTTTCATCTCAGTTTCAAGTTTATATGTTTCATGACCTTGACATGGAAATAATATTCCTCCAGTCTATGGGAAATTTCTTTGATATTTCTTCACCTATTAACAAAACATGTCTTTGGTTAAGAACACTTTTCCCTAAAAGGGAACTCTTGCCTGTATGAATTATGTTTTAGACATGACCTTACTCTATTTAGTGTAGAACTCTGAGAAAATAAATATTTTTTACTTGGAAGGTGTAAAGATAAAATATAAAACACAGCAAACTGCTCTTCAGATTACTTAAAAAAAAAAACACAACATTTTACATTTGAAAACCCAGAACATTATCACTGATTTTGAACCCTTCTCTCCACAGCTAAAATGATTGCTTATTTTTAAGAATGAGAAGATGTGTTATTTACTGACCACATACACCTTGATAAAGTAAGTTTTAAATATTGCCATTAAACTTTTCACAAATGAGCAACCTTAAACTCACATTAAGTGAAGCAACTTGCTGAAGGTCACAAACATTGTAAGTAGTTAATAATAATCCAACCAATCCATTCTGAAGATCAGCCCTGGGATTTCTTTGGAAAGAATGATGCTAAAGCTGAAACTCCAGTACTTTGGCCACCTCATGCGAAGAGTTGACTCATTGGAAAAGACTCTGACGCTGGGAAGGATTGGGGGCAGGAGAAGAAGGGGACGACTGAGGATGAGATGGCTGGATGGCATCACGGACTCGATGGACGTGAGTCTGAGTGAACTCCGGGAGATGGTGATGGACAGGGAGGCCTGGCGTGCTGCGATTCATGGGGTTGCAAAGAGTCGGACACGATTGAGCGACTGAACTCAACTTTTTATTGACCATTATTGCCGGCTCAAAAAGCAGTTAACTTGATTGTCCTAGATATGCTTATGAACCCTTTCTTCAGGTAGTATTTTTACCTCGTAACAATTTTCAGCAAAACAAAGATTGTTAATGCCCTGGTGGCTCAGATGGTAAAGAATTTGCCTGTAATGCAGGAGACCCGGGTTTGATCCCTGGATCTGGCAGATCCCCTGGAGAAGGGATTGGCTACCCATTCCAGTATTCTTGCCTGGAAAATTCCATGGAGAGAGGAATCTAGCAGGCTAAGGTTCAGGGGGTAGTAAGTAGTCAGAGATGACTGAATGAACAACTTTCACTTTCACTTTTACCAACTATAGTTAGAATTGTTAATGGTTATTACTTTTTATCGAAATCACAAAACACTGCTATTATTCTCAAAGTACTTGATAAAAATATTTATCTGGAGCACTCTATTACAAATTAAGACTTAAAAGACACTTATACAATTATGCCTGCCAACCAGCAACTGCCTGAATTTAGCCTAGGTTAAGGTACAAGATCTACTGGAAGTGTGTGGAAATCTAGCAAAGAGGAAATCTGAAGTTTAAATATTTAACTCTAGCTATCATGGAGGATAACCACACCAGTTTTAATTCTCAGACTTTTAGTAAGTCTACAAACTACCAGATTTGTTCTATGGGATTCTAATTTAGGATACTACATAAACAACTTTTCTCTAGACTTTACATAAGTGTATCAATAAAAAGGAAAATCAAAACTCAGGAAAGTTTGATAAAACATGTTGTTATAACCACTAATATCATACAAGTTCTAGAGAAGAAGAATTCAGAAGAATACTGAATTAAGATGGTTAAGTGGTATAAGTTTTACCTGAAAATGACTTCTCTGTCAACCATGCTAAATTTAAAAACTTAAACTTCTAACCTAATGCCAAATAAAATCCCAGAGGTCAAATGAATAGCAAAAATATTAAAAAGTCCTCTTTTATGGGTCAGTTATACAATTCAAATTTAGAAGAACCTTTTAAAGGATAACTCATTTTAATTTTATATTTTTCATAAATCTTCATAATACATAAAGCTCAGACATTCAATTTCGAATATCACCAGGTTCAATTAAATGTGCTTGTTTAATGTATTGTGGCAAGATACTCCTTGGAGAGATTGTTCTGTGCAGTTCTTAAAGAATCAAAATTCTCAATGACTATTTTATTTGCTAATAAATATTCAATATGTCATTTTGACACAAGAATTTGAGTTATAGAATTCTACCTGCTCACTGTAAAAAAAAAAAAAAAGAAAATGAAACAAAAATTGAAAAAAAAAGCATACTTCCCTACTCAGGGATTTCTAACAGAAATGATTATCAAAAAGTACCACACTTGTCTGAGCTAGTGTGTCATGAATTTGCAGTTCCAGAAAATCTTCTNCACTGAAAAAAAAAAAAAAAAAGAAAATGAAACAAAAATTGAAAAAAAAAGCATACTTCCCTACTCAGGGATTTCTAACAGAAATGATTATCAAAAAGTACCACACTTGTCTGAGCTAGTGTGTCATGAATTTGCAGTTCCAGAAAATCTTCTATATGGATTTAGATGAGATTTTCATGCATATGAATTCAACTTATTACCACTAAAAAGAGTACTAGAAAAATGAAATAAGAGTGAACCAAATGAAAGTCTCAAGCTAAGACAGCTCATTTTGTAGTATTCAGGTAATCATCTGTCATGTATACCCTTTGGCTTTTCACAAAACACAGCATGAACAGGGATGAAAAGCTAGAATCATAACTGGCACAGTCACTGTAAAATATATGATGTGTATTTAAATCCTCAGTGGCACTTGTGAATATATATCACTTCTTAAATATTCTTTCAAAAGGATTTTGTTCATTTAACCATATCAAAATATCCTCATTTGGGGTGTTTTAGTACAAAGCAGTTGTTGAGATCTATATCAAGTATACCCTAAAAAAGAGAGACTAGTGAATTGTGCCCTATATTAACATGGAATAAGAGGGGGAGGGCTCAAATAAATACAATCAGAAATGAAAAAGAAGTTACAATGGACACCACTGAAATACAAAGGATCATAAGAGACTACAGTAAGCAACTATATGCTAATAAAATGGACAACCTAGCAGAAATGGACAAATTCTCATAAAGGTACAATCTCCTAAGACTAAACCTGGAAGAAATAGAAAACAAAAATGTGAACAGGCCCATAATAAATACGGATATTGAAATTGCCATTAAAAAACTCCCAACAGACAAAGTCATAGACCCGATGGCTTCATGGATGAATTCTATCAAACATTTAAAGAAGAATTAACCTATCCTTCTGAAACTCTTTCAGAAAACTGCAGAGGAAGGAACATTCCCAAACTCATTCTAGGAGGCCATCATTACCCTGATACCAAAACTGGACAGAGGTATCACAAAAAAATAAAATTACAGACCAATATCACTGATGAACATAGATGCAAAATTCCTCAACAAAATACTAGCAAACCAAATGCAACAATACATTAAAAGGATCATACACCACACACCATGATCAAGTAGGATTTATCCCGGAGATGCAAGGATTTTTCAATACCCGCAAATCAATCCATGTGAATACCACATCAGCAAATTTAAGAATAAAAGCAGTAACAATAGAGAAAGGCAGCAAAGAAAAACTGGAGACATATTTAAGGAAACACCTGTACAAGATTCTGTGACTAGCAAATGTACAAGCTAGTCCTCGTACAAGCAAGTGACTGACTGTCTATTTGGGATAGGATGGAGAAAACCTGAAGATGAATCCAGGTATTTGGCTAGGGGGAATGGATGATTGTAAGGATGGAAGAAAAAAAAAAAGATGGGGGAGGTAGAGGAGTAAGAACAAAATGCATTGATTTTCCAGGCATACAGCATTCAATGGCAACAGTATTTTCACAACATAGCAAAGCACAAGGGGAAAAACCTAATGCTGGTGATCGGTAGGAATGAACTAGCCCCACTGAATACAAACACGTCACATTGTCTTGGATAGCTATTGCCTTAGTTAAGTATCGTTGAAGCACAGTCTGTAGAAGAAAATGTTTTGTGCGTGTGTTTGTATGTATGTGTACAGATTTGTCTCTCCACATGTGTTACATGTAACATTTATATCTGAGCCCATGTAGCTGGTCATTTTTCATGAAACCTAGTGATTACCTATGGGCTTTCCTAGTGGCACAGACAGTAAGGAATCTGCCTGCAATGAGGGAAACCCGAGTTTGATCCCTGGGTCGGGAAGATCCCTTGGAGAAGGAAATGGCACCCTACTCCAGTATTCTTGCCTGGAGAATCCCATGGGTAGAGGAGCCTAGCAGGTTATAGTCCATGGGGTCGCAAAGAGTTGGACACGACTGAAGCCACTTAGTGGCAGCAGTGACCTAGATATGAAGGATTGATAAGGCAGAGACAGTCTTATACTTTGTGGGTTTGGATAGAATAAAAGTAATTTTATATACAAATATTGAATCATTATGTTGTATATCTGAAACTAACATAATGTAGTAAGTCAATTATATCTCAGTTAAAAAGTCATTCTGTTAGGTAAATTGTTATTAAATCAGTATCATTTATATATTATTATTAATTTAATATACTTAGGTATATTTTATCTTTCATGAGCTAGAACTTTATATCATGGATTGAGATATGATGAATCTTGTTAGACTTTTGTGTTTACAAAATTTCATTTCTGTGAAAGTGAAATTAAAAGCAATAGGCAGGATTAGTGACAGAAGATTTTTGCTCTCATAAAGCTTATGGAAAAAGAAAACCCATTACTTCAAAGACAAAGTCATATATAAATACATTACGCTGCTCAGAGTATGAATGGCAGTATTTTAGAGCTTCCACTAGTACGCAAAATTTAGAGACAATGTTTTAACAGTTAAATAATGTTTAAAGCACAATGTATTTTCAAGCACATTTTCAACTACACACCCATACCTTATACAATAATTTATTACACTGGAGTCAAATGTTTATAATAAAGTTAAGACTTCTTGGATTAATAATCTTGACTATCATATATACGTATTTATGGCTATTAACAATTTTATATTCACTTGCCCCCACCTAAATTTATTGCAACTGATTCCTTTCTCCTGGCAATAACTATTTCTACCTTAGCTTTTAATATCATTATAATACATGAACATGGCAAATATACCTAGTATTACCTAAAAAATATCATTCCACCAAAGCCAACAGAGGAGAATAAAGGACAAGCAAAACGTATTAACTTTTATTCTGGATTTCTTTTAGGCTCCCAAATGATACTAATTTCTTGACAGATGTTAATATACTGCTTTCTTAATTTGAGCATTTCTGCAATTTACTGAATTGTAAACCTGACATTATCAATGTTTTCTTCTTCGAAGCCAATAATAGTCAATACCTTATAAGAGAAAATGTAAACAGAAATTTACTACCTGCTAGTCAGGAATGAAAGTTTTCAAAGTGAGCAAAACAGAGTTGATTTAACACAAGTATCCAAAGGAATGAATTAAGCTTCCCTGGAGGTGCTAGTGGTAAAGAACCCTCCTGCCAGAGCAGGAGACATGAGAGATGATAGTTCCATTCCTGGGTTGGGTAGATCCCCTGGAGAAGGGTATGGCAACCCACTCCAGTATTCTTGGTGGGAGAATTCCATGGACAGAGGCTAAAGTCCATGAGATTCCCATAGAGTTGGATACGACTGAGCAACTAACGCTAACACAACTTTCAGCTTAACTATTATTTTGCTTAATTTTTCATAGGAAAAAAGTAGACATGTATAATATTCATCTTGATATGATAAAAATATAAATCCATTTCACTGCTGTAATTCTTACAATAAACTGCTGTGACATTCAGCAGTGAGATACCATATTTAGATGAAAGTTTGAAAATGCTGGCTGTTTACGTCTGGTATTCATTCAATCACAGGTCAGAGTGCAGCAAGTACAATGCAACTTTTCTAACAATGTATCTTACTAATAAATTTCCATTCAGAGTTCAAAGATCTTATTCTCTCAAACAGAGGGAAAAACAAAATACGGAAACAACTCAATGGCTACTGGCATGCGCCTATCGCATTTACAAAATATTCATTTCATATATTCCTTACATACGTGAAATACATCCCCTTGCATTTTCAATGTTCATTAATGAAGCTACTACATAACTTAACAAAGGCACTCTGGATTTAATACAATGCTACATAATTAAGAGCAGTATAAAACATTTTTAAAAGAATGTATACAAAAAGAGTTATTTATAAGACGCAATAAATGTTTTTTCAAAACTTGCTTTCCTAATTGCTTTTTGAGGGTAGAAGAAAATTCCAAACAAAAAACACACTTAGAAAATTACATCACAACGAGACCCAGTCCCATTGGATGATTATTTAAAATCTACAGTACACTATTATTTTTTCATTTAAACATAATTTCTAGAAAGCATTTGTAAATTATATAATAAAATATTTTGATATTAAATATGCTCCATCTTAAATATGGGTCTTGATAGCTGGAAAGTTATTCTTGATATCATATAGTTTAAAATCTTGAGTAAAAAAGCTTGATTATTAAATAAAATGCATAATATTCTATTTTAATAATCATTATATAAAATATGTAAAATTTTAATAAATTTCATTCTTTGAGAAAACAATAAAGAGTTTTTTTCCCTATAGCCAAATGCTTTTTTGTACTTTTTAATACAAAAGTTTTTATAGATGGCACCTGTGGTAAGCCTGAGCAAATCATTTTAACTGATAAAATGAGTATTTTTGATTCCATAATCAGACAGTAATTCAGTGTCAATTTTAATTCGCCCTAAGAAAAACAAATGCACTGAAGTGGCATTTAGGAAAATGGCTTGAAGTTCATATTACAATAGACAGTCAGCTTTTGTTGTCTATTTAAAGAAGAATAATTTGTTTAACCTAATTGTATTGTCTTAGTTCAAATATATTCAATATTATCTGTCAAGTGAGTCAAAGCATCAGGAGCCCAGCTATTCACTCACACATTTTAAATAAAACACATAGTAATCTTAAAATGCTGATCACCACAATTAAAGGTTTGAGCTACCAGAGAAGTCTAAGGTTATAATATTGATATTCAAAAGATATAATTTCAATAGTTTATTTTCAGAGATAAACTATGAAACAAATTTATTAGGTATTTCATCCTTTCTACTTATCTAAAATAATTATCATAAAAAGTTTTAGTATATAAAAACTAGTTTTCTCAAAGAACACACATTATAAAAATTCATAATATACTGATTATATATTAAGATGAGTCACCTATAAAATTAAATTGGGTTTTATTGGTTATTCTCTAGGGGTGGTAAATAAGCAGAAGATGACAAGTTTGGGTTACTAGATGACTATTCAACATGCTACACAACACAGCTAAAATATTTCACAGAGAAAATGTATATACTTCAGTAGAGTTCTTTACTCTTTAAAGGCAATAAAATCACCAAAGCAATATTTTCTTAAAGTGCATCAGATTAAAATGTTGGTCCTTCATATTCCAATTATTTTTAAACTGAGGAAGCTGATGGTGAGACGTAGAAAAGCTATCAAAATAAACAGAAAGAAGACTTTTTCTTATAGGTTTTCCCCTCTTACCTTAGAAGATGAAGAATCACACTCCTGACATATCCATCCATAGCCTGTTTGTTTAGGCGATTTTTTCAAAGGAGGATCCAAACAACCAAAATGGTAGCACAGTCTGCATTCATCACACCTGCAGGGTAAACAGATTTATGGTGTATCTAAATAATACTAAAAAACACCTTTTTCAGAAAACAAAAAAACAGTAAACTACTATATATTTCAACTATAACACTGTTAATTCTATCCTTAGCTGACAAGATTATTGAATTAATGTTTATGAAAAAGACAATCTAAACCTGAAATAAATGTTTTAGGAAAAACAAAATACCAAAACAAAATTAACAAACAAAACAAATATCATTTAGGACACATTGATGGTAGAAATGTTAAGACCATAGGAATAAATTTATGTGTATAGCCATGTTTTCAAAACTAATATTAACATTTTCAATTTTGAACTTCAGTAATAAGCACTTGCCTATTAGTTTTAAAATATTTAATAATACAAGATACATATAATTAAAGACTGAATTCAATCTAATACATTAAGATTGTTTTAAAAAAACTTTAAATCTAATGAATTCTACTGGGCCACACTAAGCTTAATTCTATACGATTTGTGTATCTCAAGGTAGATTCTAAAAACAATTTATGTTTGCAGCATGCTAACATAATCTATAGCAAATAAAAACCATACTCAGAATTTTATGTTATTTTCTAAACTACAAATTTTCTCAAAAATTTACCTGCCACTTTCAGTGCATTTGGGTTTTCAAAGTACCTCCTAAGTATATTTTAAAGCTTATTAACAAATGTTTTGATAGTGTCTTTGCCACCTATGAGGTACAAAATCTAAGAAAACTACCATACCTATTCTTCGTTTCAGACAATCTCATCCTGCTGACAATGAAGAAAGATCTGTATTATTTCAGTGTTTTTCAAAATGAATTTTGCATCAGTTGGAATAACAAGATGAAAATTTGACAACAAATAACAAAGTTGTATACATTTTATAGAAAGGATTATATTCCTCATTTTGTGTTCCTTTTTTTAAGTTAAAAAAAAAAAAAAACTTTCTCCAAACCAATCTGTCACATTCTCAGAGTATAAGTTACCCTTATTGATTTAAAACATAAAAAGTCGAGGAATTTATAACTAGGAAAGCAAAGAGGACATTTTATAGACAATATATTTAAGTAACAGGCTACTTAAATAAAGTACAAAATAACTATTCAATAACTTTTGTTAGGGAAAAAAGGGGAAGAAGTTACTATGATAAACAACATGCAAAGAAAAGCAATCTATTTTCACAATAAAGGGAACTGTAAATTTATACTTATAGTAAAAATTTCATATCATTCTACAAAACTCAATCTCCCATTTGAGGAATCAAGAGTTGCAAAAAATTTAGCAAATTAGTTAAGCTATTCAGGTATAAAGAAGTCTAAAACAAAATTCTATGTCCTAAGTTTATGTATGCATTCCTCTACAACTTTCTTCTTATAAACTTGACAAACTTCAGTACTTTTCCAAAAATCTTTGCTTAGACTCAAGAGATGGACTTGAATAAAAATGTTTATAATAATTTTAGCTATACAAAAAATCAAATCAAATGGAATAATAAATGGTACTTTATTTGTTGTGCCTGAATTACATAACTATCCAAAATATATTTTAAAGTAGTTAAAATATTTTTCTATTATTAATATAATAGATAATAAATAGCTAACATCAGACATTACATAAAACTAAATAGCAAGCCTGTACAATTTTATGTTCTTCTCAGTTGAACTTATTTACCTTTCAGTAGTTAAGATTCCAGTTACATTAAACACATACAGGACCCTTCAGAGTATAAGCATTTCTGAGTTATGAGAAGCTAGAGATTTCTAGATAGCTAAGAGTGTACTCCTTCAAGCATGGAAACTAGTCTTTGTCATCTTCAATGCGAAATTTAAAGAGAATCACATTCTTTGCTTCGTCAAGAAAAATCTGTTAGATATGGTTTACTCTATCTTTGTCATCCCTGGGTCACAAACACGAGTAACAGATACTGCTACATGTCTAACAGTTGTGCCAGACTTTTGTATCTGGAAATGAGTATCATCAGTCTGCCATACTGTCTGAATTGTTGTATTCAACTATTTTAGGTCCTCACTTGCTTGAAAAATATCAGTCACTACTTTCTGATATTGTCAGTGTTATTTGTTTAAGTAGCATCTCCCCAGCAATAACTCATTGTGGATTCAGAAAACAGATCACTCAAATCTGTGCAAACCGACAGTTAAAAGAACATGGAAAAGAGAGCTGCTAAGTACATGGGCTCAATTATGGTTAACTAGTCTTTTTTACTTAATTTAGGTTTTTTAAAGCAAGTTTAGATCGCCAATAATCTAGGCTTTTGATAGTGAAGAGTTGTAGTATTAATGTTTTCCTAGTTAATATTAAATTACTACCTAACTACTATATCTTTCCAAGTCCATGCCATAGTAAACTTGCAAATTATGATTTCTAGTGTACAACTAGAATCAAACACTATATGAATATAGAGGTAAATCATAATTCATTACCTTTTACCTTCATGTACACCTTCATGGTGTATGAATATAAGGATGCGTATCTACACAGATATTTCAATCTAACAATTGCTTCCCAGGTGGCTCAGATGGTAAAGCGTCCACCTGCAATGTGGGAGACACGGGCTTGATCCCTGGGTCGGGAAGATCCCTGGGAGAAGGAAATGGTAACCCACCCCAGTACTCTTGCCTGGAAAATTCCATGGACTGAGGAGCCTGGTAGGCTACAGTCCATGGGGTCGCAAAGAGTCAGACACGACTGAGCAACTTCACTTTCACTTTCTTTCTTTTACTCTAACAAATTAAGAACAAGTTTGTGACACTGAAGTAGTTCAGATTTGCAGCTCATTTCAATTAATTGTAAACTCAAGCTATCTTTCAGCTCAATAAAAAATGCAAAAGGAAAAGATTTTATATGGTAGATTTGTGAGAAGATGATATTGAGTAGATGCTATTTGGAAATGACCCAATCCTTACTGACTCTTTCATTAATTATACTTTTTAGAATGACTTAGTCTACATATAGAACAAATGTATTAGTGTTGGGTTCAAGAGGAAAGGAGGAACTTACTTGTTAGAATCAGGGGGTGA
Source organism: Neotragus pygmaeus (assembly GCA_006410875.1). Classification (NCBI taxonomy): domain Eukaryota; kingdom Metazoa; phylum Chordata; class Mammalia; order Artiodactyla; family Bovidae; genus Neotragus; species Neotragus pygmaeus. The sequence continues at coordinate 131,093 of SJYV01004909.1, forward strand.
AATGGGAATTCTCTGAAGTTATAGCTCACTTACTAGTAAGTAAAAACTGCAATTCCAAGACTAAGTATTAATAGCAAAAAGAAGTAGTTAATACACTTAGGAACTGCCAAAATCTAGGAGAGGCAAACAGAAAAAGAAATAACCCAATCTTGAAATCATAACTATTAATAAATAAGTTTAAATGCTTTCTAAAAATGACTAAAATTATTTCCATGCAGAAAAAAATATATTTGTTCTATACTAAACTATTTAATTGAAAATATCTATAGCTTCATGTGGTGGTAACAAAAATATCCTGAGTGATACAAGGGAACTCCAGTAGAATTTGCAAGAGTTACTTCACCATAAACAAATGTAAGCAATACCATTAAGAATCCTAGAAATCAAAAAACAATTTAGATGGTAAAAATGGTGAATTACTTATTTCATGCGCACACATACCACTTTGTTAACTTTGGCAAATTTTGTCAGCCAACAAATTATGGCTTGGGTTACAAATTTAGATCATTTAAAAAACTCAAAAATCAGCAACTCATAAGGATCTGCGATCATTCAGCTACCAAAAAACTGAAACAGAGTTGAAATAATTACTGATCCAATTATTATGACTGCTACATCTAATTCTGACATATAATTGGAAATACATAACTGCAACACATAATATGGAACATATTTATCAAAATAATAAATACTATGAAAAAAGCAGTCATTGACCCACAAAAGCATACTGATATAACACAATATACTTTATTAAATAACACAAATGTGTCTATGTTAAAAAAACAGACTATTATACCAATGGCACATATATTAAATGCGAAGACAATGTCTTAAAATAGCAAAAGATAATATAAAACTAACGTATAAAGAAACACAATGTTTTTTTAATAAAATGCAAACTGGATGCCTAAAGAATATCCTTGAAACATCTAATAAACTTGTACACATTAACATATTATAGGACATTCTAAAATTACAATTTTAATTGAGATAAAATAAATCCCATTTATAATAAAAGGAAACCTGATTCATTAATTAGATTCTTACTAAATACAACTTCCTACCCATCAGATTCATAATGGATACAGATTTAAACAATAAAGCAGCTATATGTATATAGTCTTTTACACATTCATCTAACAAAATACAGTGACCAAATAAACATAGTTCTATACGTATTTAAAATACTTACTTAGCATACGGTTAAGTATAGCACCCTAGACAAAGAAGAGGAAGAAAATGATTTACGTTCATATGTCCTGTGATCCATAGAAGCAATCAATCATGTGTTTGTCTGATTACTGAGAATATACATATAAGTAAAAAGAAACATTTCCATCTACACCTAAGAGACAGGCTAGTGTTCCAAAGGGTTTCTTAAACTCCCTTAATTTTCAATTGATAATTTTATTGGGAAAGTACACTAAGTAACTACTTTTCAAAACTAACCAAAATAAGTTAAGTGTACCTCCTACATATATATATAATTTATAGCTAGATGATCAGCTAAATTTCAGGAAGAACAGAAATCCACAACACGGGACTTGAAAAGTGATGTACATGTATTATATCTAGGATGATCCATAATCATAGCTATTTTTTATGTCAATGAACATTTGATTTCGATTCCTTTCAAGTCTATATGGAGTAAAACAAAACTGACTCTGAAAATGTACACTATTATATTGGTTCACTTAAAAAAAGAAACACACACACAATTAAGTATCAAGAGAACTGTGGGCTGGATTTTCTTCCCTTTTCATCACTTCTATGTAAAAATTCTATGTAAGAATGATCAAAAGAATTGTATTTGAATATAAGATTACTTACATAAAATCTTACTAGCAGTTAGAACACCTACACAAAGGTATTAACCAGTAGTAAAAGACTCTTTTATTTAATGGTAGCCAATTATTCCTTTTAGCAGATGGAGAAAATGCAGGTTTGTGTCCCATGAGTTAAATCATCTCTAAAATAATACAAGCTTGCACGAAATTCTGCATTCTACCAATGTTAGAATAACACTTAATATCAATAAAGGCAAACTTTATTCCTTTTTACAACACTTTTAGTGCAAATAACCTATATGAGCATTTTCTAAATAATTAGAAAACATCTATTATAACATATTTCGCATATAATGACTAATATGGAGTTCTTGAACATATTTTTATTAATGCCACTACAGACTTCCATCACATGCAATAATGAATGAATGAGTGGTAGGAAACACAAAAATATCCTTTACACATTTAAGTATATTAACTGGAAATAACATTTGGATAATTATTGAAATCCAAATTCATTTTAATTTTACTTAAATAATGGGGTTAATTCAGCTTGCTACATCTGCAGCAGCCAAGTTATAAGATTAAAAGTGAAAGGAAAAAAATAAAACATGAAACAAAAAAGTTCATATGAAAATGCACAATAAGGTCACGTTCCTCTTCACAGCACGAGAGAACGATGAGACATTTTCATACCTGAAACACGTCTGCTTCGTTCTTTAATAAACTGATCTCCATCTGCTCATGCCCTTGGAAATCTTTCAGCAGTAAAACCTGCTGTGCTCAAGTCCCACAGAACTTTGTATTTCCCTGCTCATAATTAACTAATTATTCTCTAATCAATAGTGTAGATCTTGATTTTACAACGTACGTTAGATAAATGACATAATGGCTGGGGGTCAATCTCATTTTATTTACAAAGCCCAGCATGAGCATCCAACTTCATTATATCTTATGTACCTAAACAGCAGTGAATCTTATCAGCAGGCCTACAGAAAGTCTTAAGACTGAGTACCAGGAGGAAGAGGCCTACATTTTTATTAAATTAAAAAAAAAAAGAAGTATTTGCAAAGCATGTCCAGATCAGAAATATTTTTAATCACAATCCTTAGTGTAATGTAAACTGACAAAGTGCTGACTCAGATAAGTAGGACAAAATTTCTGCCTTCATATATCATGCAACTCTAAAGCTGAGTCTCTTAAACAAGATTTAATTGTTGAAATGATTCCAGAAAATTTAAAGAAAAATTGATGATGTCATATCATTCTGCTGCAGAATCCTTCTGAATTCCTTGAAAAGATTCTGGTGAAATATTAATAAAATATTCCCATACTGAGAAACAAGTGAAGCAGTGGTAAGTTTTGTCAAATAAAGAATATTAAACGTTTAAAAATAGTGATCTCTTTAAGTCTATGATGTAAAAACAGGGAAATAGGATAGTGAGTGTGAATATTCTTATTATTTATTAATCATCAATCTATTTTTACTATTAAAAATGCAAAATCAGATAAACACTCAAACACATGAATAACAATGATATATAAATGATAAAAAAATTTCATTTACAAACTTAAAATGGATAAAGGTTAAGGCTAATTTCCACTTTCATGTTAAACATAATCCTAATTTCAAATTTTAACAAAGTTACTATGGACAAAGGCTATGTGCCTTGATTCATTTCTGTGCCTAAAATACTGCTATCTCCATAACAGGTATAAAATAAACAACTATTTAACTGAACTTATGTATAATAAAGTTATACAGCATGTATTGTAAATAGAATTACCACAATCTCTTTTACCTAGAAATAAATATTTTTGAAAATTTAAGGGCCCTTTAATGAGATAAGCCACATTCAATCAATCGATGTCAAGCACAACACCATGATTCTTTTAAAAAATATTATATACAAATGGTTGTCAAAGGATGTCCCTGGCAAGCAGCAGCATCATCACTTGGGAACTTGTTAGAAAAGCAACTTTTCTGGCCTCATCTCAGAGCCACTTAATCAGGAACTGCATGGAGAAGGAGGAGGGAGTAAAATGCAGAGGACTAAAAGAAGACGGGTCGTATGTGAGCAATCTGCTTTTAAACAAACTCTCCCTGTGATTCTGATGTCCTACAAAGTTTCAGAACCACTGCTATATACTGTCATGTCATTCTTCCTGTATCTCAGTTATTTATTTTACCCCTTGATATTTCAGTGTTTTTTTCCTTTCCCCATTATGTGACAATGAACCTTCATTCATTTGTTTGGCTGTTTTCTCTTATATATGTCTGTAAAATATGAACAGTTTAGTGTATATTCCCTTAAGTACACACTAATATCTCCTTTGAATAACAACTGGACCAACTTTAGAAAAGGGTGAATTCTGTTCCCTGGAAATATATAAGACTGTCTAGGAGATTATTAGGAGAAAGTGTTTTATCCCATTCTATTCAAAAGTTCTACTCCAAATACAGGTTTGTAGGAAAAATGATCTTATGAATTCTGTGTTTTACATTTTTATATTTATATTTGTGATCTGTGACCAAGAATCTTAGGGCTAGCACCAAATATGGAACAGGATATCTACCACAGAAGTATAAAGTAAGACAGAGAATGAAGACAATATGTTATTACAAACAGAAAAAGGTGGAAAGGATTTTGATAGACAGTGACATTAAAAGCATACAACTTATTAATTATTTTTTCAAAATAAAAAGTCTAAAATAAAATGACCATTAGTAATTTCTCATCATATATCATATATCAAAGGAGGATCAGGTTCCAATACATTAGCAATTTCTTTTTTAGGGAAATGGAAATCTGCCATTTTTCTTAAAATCAGCTAAAATTCAGCAACAGTAATCATTACCAACTTTTTCTTAAGATTACATAGCAATAAATAGTGAGTCCTTCTCCTAAGGAAAAAAAAGCCTACTGGTTTTGCTACAGGTTATTAATATTTTTCCTCCAATGTTACAAGGTCTTTCAATAAGTTGATGATCTCAGTTTATACATATTTTATATACATTCTACTTTTATTACATATCCAATAAATTATGGTTCCTTAGTATAACTATAGATTACTAGCATATAGCAACTTTATATTGACACTTGCTTTTGATTATCTATAACATTTCCTACTCTATTCCTAACGTTTAAACTATTTTCAATTGCCACTATACCTGAAAAGATGTCCCAAACCACATCTATAAATCAGGTAATTCCAAGAGACGTGTTGACAATTTACATGTAAATATGTATTTCAATTTCAGCAAAGAGTCTCTTCTAAATCAGTTCAAGATGAAGTGATGAAATATTCAACATATTTCTGTCGTTCACTTAAAACTGGATCATTAAAGCTTGAAGATCAAATTTTAATTCTGCAAACCTTTGGAAAGATACAGATGTTGATGAAGATCTTTCATTTGGCAGGTTGTATAGTCAATAAGCTTTGTATCTCTTTCCTTATTTTGTAACCTCATATTTATGGTTGAGAAAAGTAAAATTAAACCGAACAGAGAAAGTTTGTATTAAGTCAGTGAAGACTCAGTACGTTTGGTTACTACAAATATCTAGAGATCAACACAGACATATCTTATTTATTTAAAATCTGAAGTTGTAAAAACTGCATGCTAATACTACTAGTGCTTTCACACTAGAACTAATGAGTCAAAACTAGAATGGCATATTCTTTCACAAGTTTTCATTTTTGCTGAATTATTATAAATAAAAGTAACATTTAATATAGTCTACAGTTGTTTCCAATGTAGCATTTCATATATGAATATATGTATTAGCTGGATGAAACAGAACAGCAGACTAGTGGAATGCACTGTCTTTCTTATTTGATATCAGATTTGTTCAACAACAATGAGTAGCACATTGCATGTAAGTCCCACAGGCTTCCACAACTCTTTAGTAAGTCCAAACACTGTATATCATTTGCCAAAAAAGCAAGAGGGGAAGACATTACTTAATGGACAATTCTGACAAGACATTATCTAGTATTTTTCAACAATGTACATATCAAATGTTTCTGATTTTTAAAAAAAGTTGGAGGGAAAAAAAAGAAAAAAAAATCCATAGAGGCAAAGTAACTGCCTTGTCAGTCTAAGTAACAAATCAATCGAATACATTCTATTCAAACCTGACAAGCAAAGGCAACTTTTTGCAGTGATAAGCTTATGGGAAGGACAAGATAGCTGTTCTCCTTTACTTTATGTACTCTATTGAGAGGGTAATCCACATTTTAAAAATCACACTTATAAAAGAGGTTTCCAGGATTGCCTCCGAGGATGAGCTGTGGCAGAGTTGGGTCTCATGAAGGGTATCTACACAGTAAAGTGATAAGAAAAGAACATTAACATTTAAAGATCACAGCAGATCTGCACTATGTCTTATGAAACACACTAAATATAACCATGGTAGATTCAAATAACATATGATCTGGTCCAAAGAGACAGATGCCCTGAATCTAAATGCCATGATCTTGCAAAGGTTTTTACTAGTTAAACTGGAACTCTTCTATCATTAGAAACACTGAGTAGCCTCTTATATTACTCTTATTACTTTTAGTTGTCAAAATAAACCTTACTAAACAAAAAAAGAAAGCATAAAAATGATGAGGGGCTTGCATTTATACAAGCAAATATGTAGTTCAATCAATAAATGTTTTAAAAATAGCAGTTTGCTATTTTCTCATCAAATATAGCAATTTAATAATGTTTGAGAAAGCATGCAACTATGCTAAAAACAAGTACACGTAATCAGTACAATACAGGACTGGTTCTACTCAAGTAGAGCGTCAGAGGGAGGAAATTTTCAGATGATTTTTACTCCTTGGGCTTCCACTGCCTTCTTTTATTAAAGACGATATTGGAAATGCTTTGTTACAATTATGAAAAGTATATCCCTAACTAGCTATTTGAGTAGATCTGTGCAACAAGTGACAGAATACATGTCATTGTAAAGACCTGGTCATTGATTATAAATACACTAATTTTGGCCAAATTTCAAAAGTCATTCATTTGTATTTATTTTCAAAACTTTCATCGTTTCTTGTATTTATCTCCCTATCAATAAATTTTCTGAGTTATTTTAGATGCCTAGCAATTTGAGGTAACTTTTTTGATTGTGGTAAACAAAATTTTATCATTCTCTTCAGATATTTACATCTGTATATATGAGGTGAAATTGCCAACTAGTCACACATCACAGAAAAAGTTCATTTCAATATTTATTGAGAGATGTGTTTAATGCTTCTAAGTTCTACTGAGAGAAAGAAAGTGAAAAGTGGCACAATCACAGACGAAGCACTACTGAAGAACTACTACGTCAAACTGAATAACCTCCAAAGCAAGGAAAAACAAAATTGTACAAGAAAAAAAGAATATAACATGAAACAGTTTTCAGAGGAATGTACTTATCAACATATGAGAAGTAAACAGAATGAACAGAAGTCACTCACTGAATAACAAGGAAACAGATATAGGAAGAGCTGAATTCCCTTGTTGAATAATAGTCACATGTGCTAACTTTTCAGCATTTCAGTCTGCAAGTGATGAGCTTTAAGCACATTCTAAACCTGATATTGTGAGAAATGCTTTGTCAGCAGGTTAAGCACTACTAGATAAGCGTAATGCGAGAGGAAGTAATCACATCATTTATCACAGAAGTACATTTAACTTGAACTTACATGCAAATACAATGGAGACTAGCAGACAACCCAAAGATGTATTTGTACTTAACGGTGATAGGAATTTGAAAATAGAAACACTAGATATCATAAAAATCTGCTTTAAATTCTAATTAAATCTAGATTTAACTTTGAAAACGCTAAAAAGCTATCACTAATATTCTTCCATTCTAAAATTTCACTTAATTCCAGAGTAAGCAATGCGACTTATCCTGTGTGCTACCTTCCTAGGACAGAAGACTACTATGTGGTCTTTTATATCGGAGGTCAAGCCTTGACTTTGTATTTATTCCATGTGCTTCTAATAAGTTTACTTGCAAATTAATGTATAAAAAAAAGGGAATTATATATTTTCAAAGGGCTTCCCTGAGGCAAGCTTCCTATATAGTTGGAATTGCTGACCAAGAAGAAACATCTACTTTTGCCCCAATGAAGGCAAATATGCTAATGAAGCATTTGTCTGGTCAGCAGTATGCCTAATGATTAGAGCATTCGCAACACATTCAAGAGTGACTAAACTCAAAACTAATTCTACTACTTCCTGTTCTACCGATTGTATGGTCTTTAACAAGTTAAAACTTCTCAGTTTCCTCAATCAAAACCTAGGGGTAAAATGAGTATCTGTCTAATGGAGTTGCCTTGAGGATTACATAAGAAAAACTATGGAAAACACTAGCACATTGGCCCTTAGTAAACACTCTATAAACTAATATAAAACTAAACACTCAGCAACTAACATGAACAATATTAGACTTATCAAACACTATAGTACTATGTGTATTGGAAAGGAAGAAACTATATTCTAATAACAATTTATATAACACAGTTTCAATATATCTTTGGAAAAATTTGTACTTGATGATGCTTAATGTCTCTGTACGTCAGTTATCTAATCTCCAAAATGGAGATGTCCACACCTCTTATGACTGCTGTTAAAAACTGAATGAGATAATACATTCAGAGAGCAGAGAAGAGGCTCTGGGATATAGTAAGCATTATTTTAATCTCTAGTTAATAAAGACTTTGGGGTTCAGTTATTAATAAAATGTTAAAATATCATTTTCTTATGTATTATTATCTAGACTTCAAAATCCATCAACTCCAACATTCATATCCTATCTACAAATTCTAATTCCAATTACTATGTCTATTCCATATGTCCAAAACTATACAAATCTATACAAACAGCACAAATCAAAACCTTGTTACAAGAGAACAGATGAAACGGGATGTTTGATTAAAAAAAAAGAAAAATCAGAAAACAATATAGTTGGTTTCTAACACTAGAAGTTAGATAATGTTTGTTTTATATGATTCTAATGATTGAAATTGTCAAGAAGAGATACCTTAGCTGACTTGGAGAAGGAAACTGCCAGTGATCAGAGCAGCCTCTAGAGGGAATGGGTGACTTATATACTTCTGTCCTGGCAGGGGCTCTTTGCCTGTTACTAAGTAGTGATAATGAGCAGATGACTCAAGTGCCAAACTGACAGTGAGATCCTTTTCAGAACTGTATAGGATTTGTCTTGAAATTACTATGAGTTACAAAATCTGAGAAAAAATGAGGTTGAGACCTTCATTTTATAGATGAGAAAATGACTATAATGGTAACATAATTCAAAGTCATTCATCTAGCCAGTAGCAGAGCTGTGGGTGTAATACCAGTCTTTCTAAATAACTGAATAACCCCTTTGATGTATAACTTAACAATATTAACACATTGTAATAAATAATGAGTATAAAATTACAAAAAATAAATTTTACTGAAAAATAAATACATGAAATGAGAAATATTTCACTGCTGTATATGATAAAAATTATAATGTTTACTACTCTAAAATTGCATACTCCAGAAATACCACACTTCACTATGTAATTAATGGTTACCATGTTCAGGCTTCTGTTTATTAATTTTTTTACAATTTACTTGTCTATAATGCATTTATTTTAGAAAGAAAATTTTAAAATTCAAACACAGATAACAAAAATATTTATAAATCATACTAAGTTACTTGAAGGTTTAATTGTTTAATATAGATTTGAAAATCAATGAATGTCATCATTGAATACTAAATGTGTGAGGCAGGTTAGCCACTTCACATGTCTAATAAAATCATCAAATCAGCTTAGTTATAAAGGAAAAAATACATACTGAATAAACATTTTCTTTTCAACCCAAATTTTATCAGAATACTATTCTAATAAGAAAGATTCAGTGGCAGCTGGTCTATCTCCATTATCCAATTACAATTTTGAACATTAAACATCCCTTTCCCAATTTTTACTAACAGAAGAGCATTCTTAAAAAGAACTTTCAAGTATAGTTTCCTTCACAAGACTCAGTTTATTTTTGAATTTCCTCTTTAGAATCTAATCTCTTCATGATGTATTATACAGCATCAGTTTGGTTCTAAAGATTAACTTAAACCACTGATCATTGTTTTTTATAAAGCTAGGTCTAAGGCACAAAGGCAATATCCTTAGTGTTAGGGATGGCTAAGTAACTCCTAAGAACAGTAGTATAAAGCATTCAATTTAAAATTTTAGATCCTTTTACCCTAAATGATTCAGCAAATGTTCAAGACAACCTTGGAGTGGTGCTATTTGGAAAAGAACAGCTGGGTTCAGGAGAAAATGAAGAAGCAGGAGAACCTGTGGCCTGCTCAGACAGGCAGGATTCTGGTGGACTTCCTTCAGTGACTGGAGTTCAGGTTTAGGTCATTTAATCAGGCAAGGAATAAACCAGAAATTTGGAGGAATCAACACATATTAAAGCTAAGGAATGCAGTTATACCAGTTTTACTAGCAATAAAAAAATGGGGACAGCCGAGGCAAACAGAGTGGAATCCAAGGAGGCCTCATTGGAAGTGAGAAACACAGACAGGAAAAAAGAGGAAACAATGAAGAAGCTCAAGTGCACAGAGTAACATAGTAGAGAACAGTGTAGACATCATAAGCCAGTCCAAAAAATGGGAAAGGAAAGAAATGGAGAGTTTGATACACCCTTCTTCCTTGCCTCCTCCTTTTTGGCTAATTATCTGCTGTAACCACTGGTGTGGACTTAATGTCCCCCGAATGTACTGAATCCTTTCCATTTATTTTTCCATCAGTCTAAGTTCGAGGCCCCCAAACTGGTCATTCATCACACAGGCCACCACAATATCAACCTCATAAAAGTACTATTCTCCTCCTGTTATCTCCGACCTTCAGTGAATCCCCATTGTGTGTGCTTAAGTGCTTAGTCGCCTCAGTAGTGTCTGACTCTCTTGGACTCCATGGGCTGCTGCCCACCAGGCTCCTCTGTCCATGGGATTCTCCAGGCAGAATACTGGAGCGAGTTGCCATGTCCTCCTGAAGGGGATCTTCCCAACCCAGGGACCAAACCCATGTCTCTTACGTCTCCTGCATGGGGAGGCAGCTTCTTTACCCTACTCTCCAAATCTTTAGCCTGAATCCAGGCCCCAATCTACCTTCAACCTACATCACAAATGGCTCCAAGGATCCCACTCTATGTCTTTCAATTCAGTTCAGTTGCATCTGACTCTTTGCGACCCATGGACTGCAGCATGCCAGGCCTCCCTGTCCATCACCAACTCCTGGAGTTTACTCAAACTCATGTCCATCGAGTAGGTGATGCCATCCAACCATCTCATCCTCTGTCGTCCCCTTCTCTACCCACCTCCAATCTTTCCAAGCATCATGTGATGATGGGAAATGAGTCTGTTCTTTGTATCAGGTGGCCAAAGTACTAGAGTTTCAGCTTCAACATCAGTCCTTCTGATGAATATTCAGGACTGATTTCCTTTAGGATGGACTGGTTGGATCTCCTTGGACCCTCAAGAGTCTTCTCCAACACCACAGTTCAAAAGCATCAATTCTTCGGTGCTCAGTTTTCTTTATAGTCCAACTCTCACATCCATATATGACTACTGGAAAAACCATAGCTTTGACTAGATGGACCTTTGTTGGCAAAGTAATGTCTCTGCTTTTTAATATGCTGTCTAGGTTGGTCATAACTTTTCTTCCAAGGAGCAAGCGCCTTTTAATTTCATGGCTGAAGTCACCATCTGCAGTGATTTTGGATCCCCACAGAATAAAGTCTATTACTGTTTCTATTGTTTCCCCATCTATATGCCATGGAGTTATGGGACCAGATGCCATGATCTTAGTTTTCTGAACGTTGAGCTTTACGCCAACTTTTTCACTCTCCTCTTTCACTTTCATCAAGAGGCTCTTTGGTTCTTCTTTGCTTTCTGCCATAAGGGGGGTGTCATCTTCATATCTAAGGTCATTGATATTTCTCCCACCAATCTTGATTCCAACTTGTGCTTCATCTAGTCCAGCATTTCTCATGATGTGCTTTATGTCTTTAATCATATTCATTCTCTTCAAGGATCTGGTACCTCCTATCTCAATCTTTTGAAACCTGCTCATACTTCAAGATCCAACTCAAATGTCACTTTCATTTATATGGAAATTTCTCCCTCATCCTTTTACAAACAGCCCCATTCCTATATAAGGTCTTATGCCTTTATATATCTTCCAAATGACAATTTGATGAATAAATAAATGGATTTTAATTCCCTTAAAGTTAAATAGATTAGAAAATAAATTTGATGAGACTAAACATAGGACTCTTATTATTAAAGACTGGAGGGAAACAGATTCCATAATTTCTTTACAAATGAAAGCTTTAAAGGCACAATCAAAAAATTTTTTTGGTCACAGTGCTTAATATATTCACTATAAGAAACTCAACTTTCATTTTTAAGTGATCTACACTTAAAGGCCACTTCACAATAAGGTCCTTGATATAAGCAGGCAATTTTTAAAATTCTTTAATAATTGACTCAAATGAGTAACTGACAAAAGAAATGGGTCTGGAAGATTTCAGTCACTTAAAAAGCAAGTTACTGACATGTAATTTCTCTTGGATGTGACTGAATCCCATTGATTTAGGCCTACTTTCCTTGTGCAGCAGGGTCTGTGTCCATCTGATTTACTGAGCATCTACAGAGATGACCTAACAAGTTTCATTCAAAGCAGAATTCTTCCTCTACTTGCTATTATCTGGAGAGAACACACTTAAAGTTACTTTCATGTAGTTCAGTCTATCAATTCTCACAGTATTCAACTGGCTAAATCACACTTAGACACTTCAGATCATGGGCTTCATGTATTATCTATGTACCAAAAAATGAAACACACACACACACAGAATGCATGAACAATTTTATACTAAAGTCATAATAGTATAGTATAGTTAGAAGGTGACAATTACCTTCACTTTTCTCAAATTTGCCAAAGTACATTAGGAAAACCGACAAACATTAAATATCTCGTTAAAAATTGTTTGTGGAGTTCTGATATTCAACTTTTAAAGAAACCATAGAGTATTTAGATAAGGGTCAAAAGAAAGTCATAAGGAATTATATAACTGATATAGTATATCTGAGAGAAAAGCTGAGGAAACTGTGGTATTCACTTCTTTTTTCCTAAATTTTTCACTTTAATTCACCAAATAATTACAGTAACAGTATAATAAAACAAAACTTTGATTAAATAACAACATGCCCTTGCCTAACATAAATTAAATATCAAAACAAGCAATTTGGGCAAATGAAAGGAGGTAATGAACCCAGTGGTTCAGTCTTAGGTAAAGAATCCTCGACAAGCAGGAGAGACGCATGTTCGTTCCCTAAGTTGTGAAGAGACCCTGGAGAAGGAAATGGCAATCCACTCCAATATTCTTTCTGGGAAATCCCACTGTTTCAGAAATAGGTAATAAACTCTGGAATTGGTAGTTTAATATTCAGATAATCATAATACATGCAAGGGAACAAAGATCATAAGAAATTTTTCTCTGTCTCTTTAATGTGCAGGGTTTTAAAGGGAAAAAATCCAATTTAACAGTAAATGAATCTTTTGAACCCTTATTGTGTTCTAGTTTCTAACTCTAGTTCTACTAAGTAATAAATTTAATGTATATAAAACTGTAATTGATAAAAATAAAAAATCAAGAAGAAAACAATCTAATTCCAAATCAAACTCTCTCTCTCTCTTTTCTTTTTTTTTTTTGGCCAAGCTGCATGGCTTGCAGGATTTTAGTTTTCTGACCAAGGGATTAAACCTGGGCCAAAGCCAGGAAAGCACCAAGTCCTAATCACTGGACTGCCAGGGAATTTCCCAAAATTTAATTCTAAGAGTACTACAGGGTAAGCAACGAGGTATAAAGGAAGCAATGTTATGTATATTTCACGCACATGTGCTTATATTATTTATATAGAGAGTAAGTTATTACTTGACAGTAAAAAAAAAGAGAGGTTTAATGAGACTTAAGTTTGCCCATTGTTAACATGTCTATCTGATATTAATAAATCACACATAGTTACCAAAAATTGTTTTCAGGGATTTTTAAGGTGGCCAAAAAACATCAGAACAAGATCTAAGAAGTTTTGAAAGTGAGCAGTTTTATATATGAGATATAATACTTCTTCTATAATGGGTGCCAAATTTAAAAAGTGTGACTGCGAAGATTAAAGCTCAAGAAATGTATGAAGAATTAAACTTTTGTACCATTTACATTCAAGTGATCAGTCTAAATCAATAAAATGTCACAAAATAAAGTAGCTACTGTTACAAAAGGGAAATATGGAAACTCAATGACATACAGTGACACAACACTGCAAAAGATTTAGTATTTCCAGTAAGTATTTAAACAATGAAAAGACTTGTGTGGTTAATCCAGATGGAGTTATATTCTCCAAAATTAAAATGAACCTAAAATGATCAACAGTCTAGATGCTAGAATAAAAGTGTTAAAAAGTATAAACATTTTATTAAAACTAATAATATTGTTTGTAAGGCATGTAAAGACACAACTGTGCACTATGCTGCTGATATTAGTGTCTTTATAAAGAGCAGGATTATTATAAGAAGTTAATAACAGAACCTGTAGGAACAGTTTGATAATGAACACTGAAGTCAAGAAGTCTGGGTTCTAAGCCTAACTCACACTAACCAAGTGATCTCTTAAAAACTATCCATCCAAATAATCACAAAAAGATTACAGTATGCCAAGTTTTATTCTGGCACTTGAGGTAAAAGTATAACTCTTCCATTAAATTCACAGTCTCATGGAGGGTCAAGTGAACTGAAGTATAAGACTCTATACAGGAGAGATTTAATACAAAGTAAAAAGCATTATTAGCATATAGGCCTGCAACAAATGGTCAATAAAACATATTAGGTAGACAGACTATCTTTGATTAGTAGGAGAGAGCAGGCTAAGGAAAGGATTAACAAGAGAAAACACCAAGATTAAATCAAATGTTACAAAGTAGGAATTTATCAGGGAGAGAATATGTGGAATAAAATTTGAAGACATACAGAGGAGTTCTTTGAAAGAGTATATCAGAAAAATGTTTTGCTGGCATTTGGCTATACCATTCAGAAACTAAGTGGAGAGTCTGGCTAGAATTAAAACTTTGGGAGTATTCTGCATTAAAAGAAAGACGACATCAAGGATGAGATCACCAAGGACTGTGTAGAATGAAAAAAAAGAAATTTGGACAGAGTAAGAGCAACAAGTGCAAAGGTAGAGATGTCCACAATAGGACTATCCAGAGATGGACATGAACTTGGGCAAACTGCAGGAGATGGTGAGTGACAGGGAGGCCTGGCGTGCTGCAGTTCATGGGGCTGCAAAGAGTCGGACATGACTCAGCGACTGAAAACAGCAGCAACAATCCAGAGAGATAGGAGAATATCTAAGAATGGCATGACTTGAAAGCTAAAGGAAAGGAATCAACTGAGAAACTGAAGATAATTACAGAAGAGTAGGAAATAATCTGGAGAAGGCGATGGCACCCCACTCCAGTACTCTTGCCTGGAAAATCCCATGATGGAGGAGCCTGGTGGGCTGCAGTCCATGTGGTCACTAAGAGTCGGACACGACTGAGTGACTTCACTTTCACTTTTCACTTTCATGCATTGGAGAAGGAAATGGCAACCCACTCCAGTATTCTTGCCTGGAAAATTCCAGGGACGGGGGAGCCTGGTAGGCTGCCGTCTATCACAGAATCAGACACGACTGAAGTGACTTAGCAGCAGTAGCAGCAGCAGGAAATAATCAGAGTCATGACGAATGGGATCCAGGGGGCACTGGTAGACATGACAGTTTCAGAAGGAAAAGGGAACACCTCTTCTACTATACTGTTATGAAAAGAGAGGAGAGGGTGGTGGAAGACAGAAGCCTATGGATGTAAGTTATAGCTTCCATGTCAGAAAGTTTAGGGATTTCTGTCTGATGGTTTCTGTTTTCTATGTGAAGCAGGAGACAAGGTCATTTGATAAATATGAAGCAAGAGAAAAGGTGATGAGATAAGGAGCATGAGAAGAATGGAAACAGGCACTCTCAGAAATGAAAGTTCAAGCTGACTAGGAAAATATGGAAGGACTGCCAAATAACACTGAGGGCCTAATTTATAATAATCAGGTATGTTAGAAAAAATATACATATGCACCAATTAGTGATTTATTTATACTCTAGTATACATATACTTCGGAGAAGGCAATTACACCCCACTCCAGTACTCTTGCATGGAAGTCCCATGGATCGAGGAGCCAGGTGGGCTGCAGTCCATGGGGTTGCTAAGAGTCAGACACGACTGAGCGATTTCACTTTCACTTGTCACTTTCATGCACTGGAGAAGGCAATGGCAACCCACTCTAGTGTTCTTGCCTGGAGAATCCCAGGTATGGAGGAGCCTGGTTGGCTGCAGTCCATGGAGTTGTGAAGAGTCAGACACAACTGAGCGACTTCCCTTTCACTTTTCACTTTCATGCATTGGAGGAAATGGCAACCCACTCCAGTGTTCTTTCCTGGAGAATCCCAGAGATGGCAGAGTCGGACACGACTGAAGCAACTTAGCAGCAGCAGCAGCAGCCTTTGTGTGTGTGTAGTCAATTAGGACTGTATTTTAAAGCATGACATCAAGGAAACCAGAATCAAAACAGACATGTGTACCCCAATNTCCTGGAGAATCCCAGAGATGGCAGAGTCGGACACGACTGAAGCAACTTAGCAGCAGCAGCAGCAGCCTTTGTGTGTGTGTAGTCAATTAGGACTGTATTTTAAAGCATAACATCAAGGAAACCAGAATCAAAACAGACATGTGTACCCCAATGTTCATCGCAGCACTGTTTATAATGGCCAGGACATGGAAGCAACCTAGATGTCCATCAGCAGATGAATGGATAAGAAAGCTGTGGTTCGTATACACAATGGAGTATTACTCAGCCATTAAAAAGAATACATTTGAATCAGTTCTTATGAGGTGGATGAAACTGGAGCCTATTATACAGAGTGAAGTAAGCCAGAAAGAAAAACACCAATACCAATATACTAATGCATATATACGGAATTTAGAAAGATGGTAATGATAAACCTGTATGTGAGACAGCAAAAGACACACAGATGTACAGAACAGTCTTTTGGACTCTGTGGGAGAGGGAGAGGGTGGGATGATTTGGGAGAATGGCACTGAACGCTGTATTTTATCATATGTGAAATGAATTGCCAGTCCAGGTTCGATGCATGATACAGGATGCTTGGGGCTGGTGCCCTTGGATGACCCAGAGGGATGGGATGGGGAGGGTGGTGGGAGGGGGGTTCAGGATGGGGAACATGTGTATACCCATGGCGGATTCATGTCGATGTATGGCAAAACCAATACAGTAAAGTAATTAGCCTCCAATTAAAATAAATAAATTAAAAATAAAGTGTGAGTAATTTAAAATTTTGTAAGAATTTTTTAATGTTTTACTCACAATCCTACCATACTAAAAAAAAAAAATAGCATGCTTATTTCTTGCTCCCTTCCAATCTCTAGGTATCTGTTATGTAAAACCTCAGGAGCATATACTTATACTCTAAAATAGCTTTCTTCATTCCCATGTAATTATCTTGTAATCTATAAAAGATACATATTTTCTGTTCTACTAATTTGCTATACTTATCATTCCCCTCCTATACCATGTTTAAGCTGCTTTTGTTCTGGGATTTGTGTGTCTTGAGTATGGATAATTTTACTACTATTAATATGGCTATAAATATTCTTTAAATACTTTTCTTTGAATACTTCCTTGTGATAGAATCCAAAGAGGAAGGTTATCATGACGAAACTAAGAGCAAAAGCTAGCACAACTAAAATGGGACAAAATTAAATTTTTCTTCACCTCAAAACAAAAAAGTAGAATTACATATAAAATATTTATATTTACAATTCAGACACTTTTAAATGCCTGAAAATAACAAATACTGTTATTCTCATTAATTGTCAGTGTTTGAATCACTTGACAATTTGTAAAATAGTTGTTAGAAAATAGACTATGGTGTGTATACATCTGCGTGTCTATGTAACCAATATAAATTTCTTTCTAAAGTTAATAACAATGATAATTTTACAAAGTTAAATGCTATACTGAAAGGAAGCAAGCAGTATTCTACCAGAAGTTAAAACTTAAAGAATTATGTTCTACAAACAGCAATTACCCTGAATGACTTTAAAGGTGTATATTTTATTTTTTTACTTTTGCTTTTGTTTCCATTCAACTTCCAGAAATCATAATTTTCCTAAATTATTCATAGCTGCCTTTTTAATTACATATTTAAAATGCTTACCCAACACAGAAAAGAGTGCTAGAAGTAGTCTTATAAATGTAACTATACACACAGGTACACACATACAAATGGATATATTAACAGGAATGAAATAATCTAGAGATTAATTACCAAGTGAGAAGAGTAATAAGGGTCAGAGAGGTAGCTCATAAGCATAATCCAAGTCAGCAAGAGCCACTGAAAGGATTAACTGCATGGGGAAAGACACCTGGGATGCCAATCACTGGAGCAAAACCAAAAACTATGGTACTATNTAGAGATTAATTACCAAGTGAGAAGAGTAATAAGGGTCAGAGAGGTAGCTCATAAGCATAATCCAAGTCAGCAAGAGCCACTGAAAGGATTAACTGCATGGGGAAAGACACCTGGGATGCCAATCACTGGAGCAAAACCAAAAACTATGGTACTATATCAAAATACCTATAACAAAAAACAAAGACAACAAAACCAAAAAAAAAAAAAAAAAAGGCAAAGAAAGAATCTGTGTCTTTTATCGCCATGGAATTACCCCAGGAAGCCAAATTAAAAAGTCTCAAACTGTTAATAATTTTTTTCAGATTAAAATGGAAAGAAAATCCAGATTGTTACAAATTACAAAATAAAGTACAGTTTTATTTCCTCTACTCTGACTAAAATTGTATTATGACCTAGTCAGATTTAACTAAACTGACTCTGTATTGCCCAAGCAGTTAAAATTAGCAAAAAGTAACAGCACACAAATTTTCAGATTAAAGAAAATTCACATTTCAATGAGGTAGGAACTATCCTTAGAAACACCAGAGGAATGTGAAGGGTAATAAAACTCATTTAAGAATTTAAATGTATCTTAACTCATAGAACAATACAGCCATGAAGAAAAAAATGAACTGAATTACTGTAAGTTACATTAAAGGTATGACAAAAACTACCATCCCAATCTAAATAAGGTTTGAACATTTTATATATAAAAATAACATTAACTAAGCCAAGTTTCCAGTAATATCTGATGAATATTACTCTTAAAATATTAAATATGAATGACTTTAATTAAAATCAATAGATTCTCTATTCTCTTCATCTATGTAAAGGGCATATTATACAATAAGCAGGGAGGGAGCCTGGGACTGGAAAAATTAAAATTAACTTAAATATCAATATATAGTACTGGGAGATGGGAAGGAGGTTCAAGAGGGGTGGATATAAGTACACTTACGCCAGAAACAAACACAATAATGTCAAACAATTATCTTCCAATTAAAATTAAATAAATTTTAAAAAGATACAATTCCTGAGGTTTTTTTTATGTGCATAAGCCTTTTTTTGGGATTTTTATTCCTTTCTGTTGGTTGTTTTGTCCAGCCCTACACTAACAATAAAAGGAAACCAACACAACATTGTAAAGCAATTATTTCCCAACTAAAAATTAAAAAATATTTTTTAAAGATATGGTACTTACACACTAAGAATCATGAATTGACCAAGACATACAGACTAAATATAAATGATTGAGACGTTCTCATTCCAGAGAAAAACTAGAGATCATTTTAGATAAGAGCAAGTTTAAAATTGGGGCTCCCCTGATGGCTCAGATGGTAAAGAATCTGCCTGTAATGTGGAAGACCTGGGTTTGATCCCTGGGTTGGGAAGATCCCCTGGAGAAGGAAATGGCAACTCACTCCAGTATTCTTACCTGGAGAATCCCATGGACAGAGGAGCCTGGCAGGCTACAGTCCATGAGGTCACAAAGAGTTGGACAGGACTGAGTGACTAACGTAACATAAATTGAAGTTGAAGCAAGATGGCATGAAACTAAGTGAAAGTTCTAGGAAGGAGAACTAGGTTATCCCAAACTTCGAATAACTGAAATGAAGATTAAAAAGACCGAGGTCAGGTGTGGAAGACCTTAGACCATGTTTTAGACTCGGGATTTACCCTTGTAACAAACGAGAAGCTTCTGGACAAATTTAAGTACAACATGAACAAATTCTTTAGACAACTAGATGGAGACTGGAGACATTCAAACTACTGATGGTGCTGGTAACTGTAACAGACTAAGAGGGAGTTAATGAAGGCATATAATCTCTATTTCTATTCATTTAATCCTTACAGCAATTCTATGAGGTAAAAACAATTACTATTCTCAGTTTATAAATGAAGAAACTAAGGCACAGGGATCACTGCAGATGGTAACTGCAGCCATGAAATTAAAAGATGCCTGCTCCTTGGAAGAAAAGCTATGACCAACCTAGACAGCATATTAAAAAGCAGAGACATTACTTTGCCAACAGAGGTCCATCTTGTCAAAGCTATGGTTTTTCCAGTAGTCATGTATGGATGTGAGAGTTGGACAACAAAGAAAGCTGAGCACCAAAGAATTGATGCTTTTGAACTGTGCTGTTGGAGAAGATTCTTGAGAGTCCCTTGGACAGCAAGGAGATCTAATCAGTCCATCCTAAAGGAAATCAGTCCTGAATATTCACTGGAAGGATTGAAGCTCCTAAATTTTGGCCACCTGATGCAAAAAACTGACTCACTAGAAAAGACTGATGCTGGGAAAGATTGAAGGCAGGAGGGGGAAGGGGATGACAGAGAATGAGATGCTTGGATAGCATCACTGACTCAATGGACATAAGTTTGGGAGCTCTGGGAGATGGTGGAGGACAGGGAAGACTGGTGTGCGCAGTCCATGGGGTAGCAAAGAGTTTGACACAACTGAGGGACTGAACTGAACTGAAGGCACAGAGATTATATAACTTACTCAAAGTCAAAACTAATAACTGTTGGCGGAGAATTTGAACCCAAATAATTTGGGCCCCAGACACAAGCATTTTAACCACTGTTCTGCCGCTGATAGGAACTAGAGTAAAATCAAAAGCTTTAAGAAGGAATGTTCATCACCAATGTTATTAAATGCTGAAACAAGACCAAAAATGAAGAGTACTTAGAAAATTAAAATGCCTTTGAATTTAGCAATTCAGAATTTATCAGTGACTTCTTCAATTAATACAATAATTTTGCTTTTGTTATCAACCACCAAACACAAATTCAATTTCCTCAAGATCCAATCACCAAACATTATTAATAAGGTTTAAAACATTATATAAAAAGTCACAAAATTGAAAAGAAGCTTCAACGAGCTTGAAAATATGCCTTCTCAATATTTAAAAAGTTACAAAATCCGTCTCTGAAAACAAATTGGTTTTAAATCAAAAGAATTTGACATATACTAGTAAAGCAAACTAACATTTTATATTATGCTAATACAAAAATGTAAGATAAAACTATTTTTAATTGACATAGTATCTCCACAGGTCTTTAAAAATATTTAAAGCACAACTGTACATAGATCATCCAAAGGGCAAAGATAAATAATATGCACTGCCTGACTAGGTAATGTATGAGATATCAGTTGTTTATGGCATAATAAAACATATTAGTTTCTTCAGACATAAATATCACAACATATAAAAATTAAAAGTTCAGTTTTGCCAAAAGTATCATTAGCAAGCAAAAC
Organism: Neotragus pygmaeus; assembly: GCA_006410875.1. Lineage (NCBI taxonomy): Eukaryota > Metazoa > Chordata > Mammalia > Artiodactyla > Bovidae > Neotragus > Neotragus pygmaeus. The sequence continues at coordinate 152,742 of SJYV01004909.1, forward strand.
ACAAACACATAAAACACCTGAAAGAAAAGGCCTGTAATCTATATAAAAGATATGTGATAAAATCATTTTTTAAAAAAGAGAAAACATCTCAATAAGGAGGCACAAGATATGGAAAGACAACATATGGATGAGAAAATCCAGATGGCTAATCAATATATGAATAAATACTCAACCACATAGTCACAAAATAAAATTAAAATGTCAATTTCCATCAACCAAATTGTCAAAAACTTACACAATAACATCCTCAAACAATTATGTATATTGGGAAATGATACAATAATATATATTAAAATGTAAAATATAAATATAGTTTGGTCTAGCAAACTCAATTTGGGATAGAACTCAAACAAAAAAAACCATGAATTTACATTTATAGATAAGTACTAATAAATTATGGTTTACTTTACTGTATTATTTTATTACTACTTAAAAGACTGGTTTAGTTCTATATTTACTGAAAAAGTCCATTATGTATTTTCAAATTAAAAAAAAAAAAAAAAAACAAGGGACGTTTCAGAGTAAAGCCAACAATAGCTATAAAAGAGAGAGAGGGAGGAAGCCAGCCAATTTGCCCTGAATATTTCATTTGCACTTAAAAGAAAGAAGTATGCTGATTATACACTAATTGACTATGTCTGTTACCTCAAATGGAAAGGGTTTTGAGGAAGCAGGGTGAAAATAACATTTCTCTGTACACTTATTAAGCAATTAAAAACAACATATATTGCACTAATACTTAAAAAACAATCTGTTAAATTAACAAATATGCTCTAATCCAATATGCCAGTATCTCCAAAATAAAAGGCTATCTGTATATGCCAAATATCTGTTATACTGATAGTTTTTGTTTTTCCCAGAATTGTATGTGTATGTATGTATAATGTATGTATACAGTTTCTTCATGAACATGTTTAAATTTTGTATTTATTTTTAAATACAATGTTAGAAAATATTATGTTATGCAAAATAGCATATTATAAAGTATCTTTTTTTATCTTACTTATGTAATGTTACAATCCCCCAAACAATCATAAATTGTGGTATTTTAGGTCAAATAATTCTGCATGGAATTCTGCCACAAAAGGACTTCCCATCTTCCTGAGAATGCTCACAAAGCATCTCTTCTCTTCTGGAAAGCCTTGCTCTATTTTTCCCTACTTGCTTAAACCTACCCATTCTTTTACAAATCCATTGGCTTTACTGGCTACCATTTTTTCTTTTTTTACAATTATCTTATTGGGTAATCCTATACTAACAGTTCCCATTATCTCGGAATTTTCAGAAAACTGGTTATTTCTACATAACAAGTTTCTGTGGCTTTCTGGTCATAATGATGGAGAGTTGGGAGGGACAAAGGAGGAAGGAAGAAGGGAAAGTGAAGGAGGGTAAAAGGGAGGGAAAAAAGAAAAAAAGGAAGGAAGAAAGTGAAAAAGAAAAAGAAAGCAAAAGAAAGGTACTTGTTGAGCAAGGCATACTTCAATCATATCACTAACAAAGTGCCAGAAAACACAAGGATTTATATCCACACTGCATATTATTCTAATTAGCTCTTTTGATCTAGATAATCATTTGAAGACAAAGAACTGTTGAACTCAATGTAAACCCTCCCATTCTGAGACATCTGCAAGAAAGAGCAGCAGAATTAAAGTCCATCAAGCAACTAAATACAATCCACAATAGAGTTCATAAAGAGTGATTGTCTCCTATTAAAGCCAGCTGGGAAAGCGGGTAGACTGAGTGAGAGATTTCAAGTTAAATGTCCAGTTCTTTAGTTGAAATTGCACCTTTTATGAATATTCCTATGATCCTGGGGATTCAGGGGAACCAAAGTAGTGTTTAGTCAAATATTATCTGATGTATCTTTTTTCAAAAGTGAGATACTAAGAAATACATATGTGCAAAATACATTTCCAAGGTTTTTGGTTTTGTTTTTTAAATTATTGTGTGATGGGGCCCATATCCAGGCACTCCGTAACAACTCTAAAACAGAGTCCAATGCTGTACAAGTGTTACAAAATATATTTTAGTAAGTTACTCTCTCTTTCTCAGTATGTTTCCATAAGGCAAAAAAGTTTTATGTGGGACAACTTTATGACTTCATTCCCAACAGAAATGTGCCCTCTCAAAGTTAACAGGCATTGATCTTTAGACCAGTAAGCCTATAAAATCAGCTCTAATAAGACACATCTAAAGTGACAATAAAAAGTAGGATACTTTCTGGTTACACGTAATAGGTAAGGTCTATGTAATTGCTAAACAAAGCTGTCCTGATTTACTGACATGTCATTTCTGACCAAGAGTTACTAGGAAGAAAAAAGGAGAGGGGAGGACAATCGAGAAAAAAATTAACTTGAAAGAATAAAAACACTGCTTTAAAGATATACTAGAACTAAATGATTTGTGTATCACAGTTAACATAAAATGTAAAGGGGTAATAGTCATGTTACTAAAAAAAATTTAACTGATTTATTTTGAAAACAGATTCCTATAATAGAATTCAGTGCTTGGTCACTCTTCCCCTACATTCCTATCCTAAACTTTGGTTTCTTTTTAATGAAAAAAAGGAGTCAGCAAAACAAAATGCCACCATTAAATCATTCTGCAACATTTTGTGTCAAAAATGTAATGGGGAATGCACACATCAAGGGAAAGGTTACTGTTCTTCCAGAACATCTTTTCACTTGGTTCACGGCTCATCCTTCTACATAACCGTGAAGGCACTACTGACGGTTTTCTCTTTCGGTTTAATATGGCATTTGAAGGATTATGGCATTTTCAGAAACCACAGTGCAGTGATTTTAGTGGTTATCTGACTCAAAGTGATACTGCAACTCAGAATAACTGTGCTGTTTATGTGTAGTGGTAAAAGTCAGCTACCAACTCTTTTCACATTATCAACCTAATTCTTGATTGCATATTTTCTTAATAATACATGAGGTCAGTCTAGATACTAACGCCAGAATAAGAGAAAACTCCATTTAAATGGGAGCCTGCTGTACACAGGTATACTATATTTAATTTTAAATCCTATTAACTGCATTGTTACAGAAAGAGTTAATTCAGAAATTGGTAATCTTAACTCATTTCAGTTTGGAATAAATGTAACTGAAACTGTTTCACAAAAAGCGTTAAAATAAACAATTAAAAGGAATATTCTTAGAAATTAAAATGAAAACAAACCACATATCATACATGTAAATCAATTAAGAACTATAAAGGTATAGTAAATGAGATATGCTATAAATACCCAGATAATATTTTAATCTACAAATATTTGAAATTACTTACATTAATATGTTTGAAGTATATTTTAAAAGCCCAATCTATATTTTATTTTATAAAATTAAGAAAATAAAAAACTTTTCAAATTGAAAGAAAACAGTTTCTACTATAAACTATTTCTCACAAACTATTTCTACATCTCAATTAGTAAAAAATGAAAAGTGGCTGCCTTAAAATTAACTCATATGCTTCTGGTAAGCTATGACCTATAAAATGTATAATTGACAACAAAATTAGAAAAATAATATGGATTAATACAATAAAAAATAGCACCGTTGGTGGGATGTTTGTGCTGTAAATTGTTCAAAATCCCAGACTGCTGGGTATTTTTCATTTCTGAATTTCCTTCTCTTCTCCTTTAGTCTATGATACAATGAAATCACAGAATGTGAAAATTAAAAGGCATCTTAATATATATCTAATACATTGCTTAATTTATGAATGAGACAGATGGTTTCCAGAAAAGCTGTCTGCATCCTCATGGCGACACAGTCTTCAAACTCTCAGTTTTAGTCCTATACCCTCCACCATCATTTTGCCTGGTTAGTTATCTAATGAAGTTTTCAAGTGAGGTTCATTTTTTGAGCCTATTAAGATAAACATTAAATGCACTATCACTGCCAAAGAGAGACTGTCCTTAATAAGCAAGAAAACTGTATTCCTGGTTTTCCTAATTAACAATTTCTTCATATATGTTAACAGGATTATGTGGAAAATTAGAGCTGTAATAATGACATATACCACACCTAAATAATAAGTGAATAGGGTGAAATTAAGAGAAAAATGAGGTTTGATAACTTACTTCTATCCTTATTCAAAAAATAGAGATAGAAATATGAAAACATTTGTTCAAATACAACAATGTTATATCTAATACACACACATTCGCACACGTACATTTTAAAACCTGAACAAGATCACCCTAAGGTTAAAGAATTCTGAGGTTATATATTTCTGAGATTTAAGTCTCAGTTTTATGTATGCTAAAGAATCAACTAAATGATGCAAAACTTCCCAAGTGGGGAACATATTAACATTTATTTTATGAAGATTCTGAAATGACAATGTTCTTATTTGCTCACTGAATTTCAAAGGACTGCAATTCTTTGTCTACTAACTTGTATTGTTCCACTCATTTAAATAATCTCTCTTCTCAAAAACAAAACCCTCAGATCACAGGTAATTAAGCTGACTACAAAAAGAGGAAAATCTGTTTTTCAAATTTAATCTACCAAATGCAAATATACTGCACTTGTGATCTTTTTTTTTTCCCCACAACTGGTGGTTAATACAAATACTCACCTCTCTAAAATTTCACATCATTGTGCCTATAAACTCAAGATTTCTTCAGTCTATTCTTAGAATGATGCTGTTGTATTCTTCAAGACAACACAGAGGGACTACAAAAGCATTTCGTAAACAGATGACCACAATTAAAATGACGAGTGACCAAAAAGGTAAAGATAAGATGCATCATACATTTTCACAAACAGCAACTTCCAATTAATATATGCAACATTATGTGATTTATGTACACATATGCCATTTTAATGTGCATACATATAACATAAACACAATGTAAATATATTCATATACCCTTCAACATGAAAGTTATTTGTAAAAGATATAACTTGCCCATGAAAAAAGGATAGAGTATATTTCCTTAAAAACAAAAGTCCCAGAGATAAATGTGTACAAAGGTCACATTTATTGAGTCCTATGCCTCTCATTTAATATAAAATACAAATGAAGAATAATGACATCTAAAGTTAAAAACAAAAAGTAGTAATTTTAATAAATCCTTTTCATATCAAAGAAAATCAAATAGTATAGTTGGAAGAATAAAGATTACAGCACTATAGTCTTAAAGAACATCAAATTTAATTAAAAAAAAAAACACCAAAATTCAAAACATCAGATATGATCCCCAAAGGGATGTCATCATTTAGCCTGAAACAAATACATTTATCAAAGGCAAGTTTTATTCTACCAGGGAGCTGAAATGTAGATTTATATGGAGTCTGCATGAGCTAAGAGCACAGACTGTTTGAATCTGAGTATCAAGTTCACTACTTTCTTTTGGGAAGTTTTTTATGCCTCAGTTGCCCCATCAACTCAATGGAAGCAATACTAATGCTCACCTTATAGGGTATCTGTAAGGACTGAATGATTCAATATGTACACAAACATATAAATGGTATCTGGTCCATATAAGCACTATATAGTTTATTACAGTTGTTTGCGTATATAGGGTATTTACAATTCCCTAATTACGATGCCAAGCCATTTACTTTTATTTATCTCACTTAATCCTCCAACAGCCTCTGGGTTAGGTACTATTGACTATGGTTATTTTACGGATAAAGAAACCAAACCACAGAGAACATAAAGGCAGAATTCCCAAATAATAGAAGCAGGTTTTAAATCAGGTGGCTGGCTATAAATACCCATTTTTAATTGTTCATTATATAAAACTGTTTCCCAAAATGTAGAAAGACTCTGAAATTTAATAATATTTAGGCTTTTCACATAAATTTAGCAGGTTTGCTTTAAAAATATCCAACGTAAAATATCATCCTGAAGAAGGAATAAAATGGGATAAGTTTTTAACATACAAGATTCACTTAAATTAGAAGTATCTATTTCATTAAATTATTTTGTTAAAGAAGAAACATATTCAATGACAAGTGTTCAAGATGGTATGACAGGCTTTATTTAGGACCATCATGATAGATTTAGGAACCACTGCAGTGGGACTTTATACTGGGACAGAAAGACTGGGCCAAACTCTGAATACAGTATGGCCAAGAGGGAATTTATAGAAAAAGTTCATGGTGGCGATCAATGGATAGAAAATTAATAAGCGGAAATATCAGTGCTAAGGGGGTTTTGGCTAAACTGACCTGAAAGAATTTTTCTTAAGATATGCCTGGGTGATCAGAATGGTAGAGACTGAGGAACAGGATCAGATAGCTAGGGTGATCAGACATCAAGGGTGAGAGGCTCTGCTTAAACTGACTGAGCAAGGGTTCCTGCTAAAACTGGACATTATAAGGAAACACTGATGAACTTTGGAGAAAGTTCAGTAACCTGACTAAAGTTTGGTCCAGCAAAGAATCTTTATTGCCTTTAGCACATTAAAAAAATTTTTTTGAAGAAAAAAACAACAAAAACTAATTTTATTTAATCAAACACGTGTAAAAATAATATTAAGATAAAATGGATTAGGAAAGGAATAGGCTATGAGGAACAAGTGACAAGAGAATATTTGCAGTGGTTTTCTGAGGGTGAGTGTGAGTGTGGGATATGGGATACATGACATATGGAATCTTCCCCCAACCAGGGATCAAACCCATGACACCTGCATTTGGAGTGCAGAGTTCAGAGTGGTGAAAAAAATGAAATGATGAAAAAGATGAAAAAAATGAATCAGGAAAGTAACAGGCTATGAAGAACCAGTGACAAGAGAATATTTGCAGTGGTTGTCTGAAGGTAGGGGTGGGAGCTAGGACAGACAGTATATAAACAGAAAACAGAGCACTTTTTCAGGTCATGAAAAATTCTCTAAAATGGGACTCTATTGATAGCTGAACAGTTCTATAAATTTATTAAAAATTGTAACAGTCTACATATAAAATGGCTCAATTTGTACAGTATGAAAATTAAATCTCAATATAGTTATTTTTAAAAAGAAAAAATATTTGCTCTTTATCAAAGGAAGTAAGCTGTACTAAGGGAAATGACTTATTTTCCAGTCTCTTTAGCTAAATAAGAGAAAAGGCAACAAGAATGACTTCCACTCTAAGAGACTTAATCAAAAAATATATATATATTCTACACAGTTACAGGATAGTCCAGAAATAGATTCTGAAAGTATGTGTTTATAGGAGAGCCTGTGAGGGAACATAATTTAGTATAGATTTGGGAACTTGTAACATCACATGACTTCCCTGGTGGCTCAGACGGTAAGGCGACTACCTACAATGAGGAAGACCTGGGTTCAATCCCTGGGTCGGGAAGATCTTCTGCAGAAGGAATTGGCAACCCACTCCAGTATTCTTGCCTGGAAAATCCCATGGACGGAGGAGCCTGGTAGGCTACAGTCCATGGGGTTGCAAAGAGTCGGACACAACTGAGCGACTTCACTCACTCAATCAACATCACATATGATTATGAGAGGTAGTCTGTTAGAGCTCAGAGATGATATAGCCTGACATCCTTCCTATTCAAATAAAAAAACCAGACCCTCTGAGATTCAGCAGCTTGCTAGAATTGGTAAGAGACAAGCATGGACTAACTGAGGTCTTCTAATTCTCAGTGAAGTAATCATAGTCAATCAGAAACCCTTATTTACCTAACCTTTTTGTTGTTGTTTGCTACAAGAATATACTATTTTAAAGTTTGTTTTTCATAAGTAAAAATGAAAAAACAAATCAATTAAGACCTAAAGATAAGTCTTTGCTCTCAAAGAGATGACACTATTTCAGTATATAAGGCTGAAATGCATACAGACTTAGCAGTGCATCAGTAAATAATTTAACAAAAATTTACTCTGATTAACCTCCTGTGCCATATTGTAGAAGACTATGAGAATCATCATGAATAAATGGAAGGCCTCACTTAATCTAGGGAAAAAAGTAATTCATAGATAATTCCCAAGGAATTGGATAATAGCATGATGTGGGATTTTATGTGGATCCTAAGGTCAACCAAAGTTAGAAAAACATCATTATGGGATCATATAAGTCTGGAAGGATACATGAAAGAAGTAAATACCGATCTAGTCTTAGAAGAAAGAAGAGAATATGATCTGAAATAGTATAGGGAACAGGAAAGTCTCAAGCAAACAGTTGTGTGCCCATCCAAAAGATAAGCATACTCAAGAAAAGAAGCAACTGACAACTGAAATAAAATCAATAAATTGCTTGAAAAACACAGCTTACCATAACTAAGGTAAGACAAAAGAAAAAGTTTTCAATAGCTCTATTATCTAAATATTTTAAAAATCGAGGGACTTCCCTGGTGGTCTAATGGTTAAGACCCTGTCCTTCCAATGGAGTGGGTGTGGGTTCAATCTCTAGTTGGGTTACTAGGACCCCCACATGCTGCATGGGGCAGTCAAGAAATAAAAAGTAATAATAAATAAGTAAAGATTTTTTAATATGAAATTAATTACTAAAAACCTCCCAACAAAGAAAATTCTAGTCCAGAATGGGAGAAAATAATAGCAATGAAACAACTGACAAAGGATTAATCTCCAAAATACACAAGCAGCTCATTCAACTCAATACCAGAAAAACCAACAACACAATTAAAAAGTGGGCAGAAGACCTAATCAGATATTTCTCCAAGGAAGATATACAGATGGCCAATAAACACATGAAAAGATACTTAACACTGCTTATTATTTCAGAAATGCAAATCAATATACAATGAGGTATATCACCTCCTACCAATCAGAATGGCCACTGTCAAAAAAATCTGCAAACAATAAATGCTAGAGAGGGTGTAGAGAAAATGGAAACTTCTTGTACTGTTGGTGGGAATGTAAATTGATACAGCCATATCAAATTGATATGAATACAGTATAGACATTCCCTAAAAAACTAGGAATAAACTATCATATGGCCCAACAATCACACTACTGGGCATATACCCTGAGGAAACCATAATTGGAAAAGGCACACACGCTCCAATGTTCACTGCAGCACAATTTACAATAACTAGAACATGGAAGCAAACTAGATGTCCATCAACAGATGAATGGATAAATAAGCTGTAGTATATAGATACAATAGAGTATTAGTCATAAAAAGGAACACATCAGTTCTAAAGAAAAGGATGAACCTAGAGCCTATTAGCATGGCACCCGGTCCCATCACTTCATGGCAGATGGGTAAACAGTGGAAACAGTGTCAGACTTTCTATTCTGGGGCTCCAAAATCACTGCAGATGGTGATTGCAGCCATGAAATTAGAAGATGCTTAGTCCTTGGAAGAAAAGTTATGACCAACCTAGATAGTATATTCAAAAGCAGAGACATTACTTGGCTGACTAAGGTCCGTCTAGTCAAGGCTATGGTTTTTCCTGTGGTCACGTATGGATGTGAGAGTTGGACTGTGAAGAAGGCTGAGCACCGAAGAATTGATGCTTTTGAACTGTGGTGTTGGAGAAGACTCTTGAGAGTCCCTTGGACTGCAAGGAGATCCAACCAGTCCATTCTGAAGGAGATCAACCCTGGGATTTCTTTGGAAGGAATGATGCTGAAGCTGAAACTCCAGTACTTTGGCCACCTCATGCGAAGAGTTGACTCACTNATTTCTTATTATGGTTATTCAAAAAGTAAATGTAAAAGTTTTTTAAGCAGTTAAAAAATCTAAGAAAAGGAAGTTTCAAGTCATAACTATACTTCTGTTTAAATTTTCAAATAATTTCTAGTGCTTCATTGGTTTGTATTTAGAATGCTACACTTACCTTCCCTTTTGATGCAATTCTTGTTAAAGAATTAGCACATTTCCTCAGGCTATGATTTATAGGAAGTCTATATGTCTTTCAATGTCTTGATATGCTACTTTATCTTTGCCTTTTATGTAAAATTAGATTTTCATATCAGATTTTTGATAATATTTTTAAGCCTATTTTATATTAAAAATAAAAATTAGGAAGATTTAATATCTGGCCAATGATTCCGTAATCTCCTATGAAGTGTGTAAGCCATTAATTACCACAGGGAGGCACTCTTTGCTCAGTGACTTGGAGTAAGAACAGCAGAGATACAAGGACATGTAAAACAGACTGTGCCTTCTAGATGACCCTACTTGCAAGAGAAAAAAGTCAATAATATTACAGCACTAACAGCAGTGAACTTCAAGAAGAGATATATAACACAGGACATAAGGGTGACATGAGGCGATACATTTTACTACACATNGTGCCTTCTAGATGACCCTACTTGCAAGAGAAAAAAGTCAATAATATTACAGCACTAACAGCAGTGAACTTCAAGAAGAGATATATAACACAGGACATAAGGGTGACATGAGGCGATACATTTTACTACACATAATTGAAAGAAATATTAGACCTCCAAGCTTTGGAAACAATCCTTTAGAATACAGCAATTTGTACTACACTGATCACTGACTCAGGGTTATAAAACAGAACAAAACATTAAAACCTATCCTTGAAACTGTTGGTAAAACTAAGGAATAGAAACAGAAGATTAACCAGAAATGTCTTTGTACAGGAAAGGTTTTTACTAATTCGAAATTTATTAGAAGACAAATCATTTTTAAATTTCTATTTGTTCCTAATTTATAAGTGTCCAAATAATATAATTTGCACCATCACTTGACATTCCTACATAAATATGCAAATTTTATCATTAAGACTGATTACTATGTGATAAACTACATAAGAAATTATAAATTGCAAAGTGTATAATCAAAATAAATCATGCTAAATATTTTAGTCAGTCAGTCAGTTCAGTCGCTCAGTAGTGTCCGACTCTGTGATCCCATGGACTGCAGCACACCAGGCTTCCCTCTCCATCACCAACTCCTGAAGTTTCCTCAAACTCATGTCGAATGAGTCAGTGATGCCATCCAACCATCTCATCCTCTGTCGTCCCCTTCACCGCCCGCCTTCAATCTTTCCCAGCATCAGGGTCTTTTCAAATGAGTCAGCTATTCACACCAGGTGGCCAAAGTACTGGAGTTTCAGCTTCAACATCAGTCCTTTCAATGAATACTCAGGACTGATTTTCAATAGGATGGACTGGTTGGATCTCCTTGCAGTCCAAGGGCCTCTCAAGAGTCCTCTCCAACACCACAGTTCAAAACCATCAATTCTTCGGCACTCAGCTTTCCATATCATCCAACTCTCACATCAATACACGACTACTGGAAAAACCATAGCCTTGACTAGACGGACCTTTGTTGGCAAGGTAATGTCTCTGCTTTTTAATATGCTGTCTAGGTTGCTCAAAACTTTTCTCCCAAGGAGTAAGCGTCTTTTAATTTCATGGCTGTAGTCACCATCTGCAGTGATTTTGGAGCCCAAGAAAGTAAAGTCTGTCACTGTTTCCACTATTTCTCCATCTATTTGCCATGAAGTGATGGGGCCAGATGCCATGATGTTAGTTTTTTGAATGATGAGTTTTAAGTCAACTTTTTCACTTTCCTCTTTCACTTTCACCAAAAGGCTCTTTAGTTCCTCTTCACTTTCTGCCATAAGGGTGCTGTCATCTGCATATCTGAGATTATTGATATTTCTTCTGGCAATCTTGATTCCAGCACTTCTTCCAGCCCAGTGTTTCTCATGATGTACTCTACATATAACTTAAATAAGCAGGGTGACAATACACAGCCTTAACGTACTCCTTTTCCTTTTTGGAACCAGTCTATTGTTCCATGTCCAGTTCTGACTGTTGCTTTCTGTCCTGCATACAGATTTCTCAAGAGGCAGGTCAGGTGGTCTGGTATTGCCATCTCTTTCAGAATTTTCCACAGTGTATTGTGATCCACACAGTCAAAGGCTTGGCATAGTCAATAAAGCAGAAATAGATAGGAGGAGACACGCCCAAGGTCAGGAGCGGTGGCTGCACTTGCTGGACCAGCAGTGAGGAGATACCCCATGTCCAAGGACAAAGAAGAAGCCCCAACAAGAAGGTAGGAGGGGTGAATTTGCCTTTAGAATCAAAACCCATTCCCGCCAGAGACGTTCAGAGGGCTCAAACAAACCGTGTGCACACCAGGACCCAGGGACAACAGAGACTGAGACAGAATTNAGACACGCCCAAGGTCAGGAGCGGTGGCTGCACTTGCTGGACCAGCAGTGAGGAGATACCCCATGTCCAATGACAAAGAAGAAGCCCCAACAAGAAGGTAGGAGGGGTGAATTTGCCTTTTCAAAACCCATTCCCGCCAGAGACGTTCAGAGGGCTCTAACAAACCGTGTGCACACCAGGACCCAGGGACAACAGAGACTGAGACAGAATTGTGTCTGAGCATCTGCTGTGGAAGTACGGATCGGTGGTCGTCTGCCGCAGGGACAGAGGCCCTGGGTGCAGCAGACTTGGAGGAGGTCACTGTTAACCCCACCATAGAGCTGCCAGAACTTACACAGGACTGGGAAATAGACTCTCGGAGGGCACAAAAGAAACCTGTGCACCAGGACCCAGAAGAAAGGAGCAGTGACTCCACAGGAGACTGCCCTGGACTTGCCTGTGGGTGTCTAGCTGTCTCTGGTAGAGGCGTGGGTCAGTAGTGGCCTGCTGCAGGGTTGGGGGCACTGAGTGTAGCAGTACATGCAATGGATCTTTTGAGGGAGGTCACCTCTACCTTCATTGCCTCCATCACAGTTTGGCCCCAGGTAAATAGAAGGGAGGGTTCCACCCATCAACAGAAAATTGGATTAACAATTTACTGAGCATGGCCCTGCCAATCAGAACAAGACCCAGTATCCCCCTCAGTCAGTCTCTCCCACCAGGAAGCTTCCATAAGCCTCTTATCCTTATTGATCAGAGGACAGACAGACTGAAAACCATAATCACAGAAAATGAACCCATCTAATCACATGGACCACAGCTTTGTCTAACTCAATGAAACTATGAGCCAGGCTGTGCAGGGCCACCTAAGGCAGACAGGTCATGGTCGGGAGTTCTGACAAAATGTGGTCCACTGGAGAAGGGAATGGCAAACCACTTCAGTATTCTTGCCTTGAGAACCCCATGAACAGTATGATATATTTTAGGCAATCTATCAAATATAATCAATTATTCTTAAGAGAAATGAAACTATGTTGTATTTTTTTAAGTACTTTAAAACAATCTATTAGTATTTAAAGTGATCTTACATTCTGTGAACATAGAGTTAACACAGAGTTACAAATAAGATCTGTTCTCTTAATCTAACAGAATCTCTGGGGAATAAAACACCCCTTACTGTGACCCAGGCAATCTATAAGCCTCCAAAAAGCTAAAACAGGAAAGGTAATTATAAACAGAAAAATATGAATTATCACAGAGACCAATATTTGAAATAATTGATAAATATGAATTTGTGTTTGTGTTCCTAGTAACTTAAGATACAAATAAATTGTTTTGAGGAAGGCACTCAGAAGCTAGATGTTTAAAATGTCAAATAAATAAAAGTGCTAATAACAGTGTTAACAGACCAAATAAATCCTAACTCTGTAACCAAAATGGTTCAATACCTATATAATTTGCCATATACTCAAATAAGGAAGAGAATATAGTAAACATTTAATGGTATAGACAGGTATAAAAATAAAACAGCTGCACAGATCATTTCCTACCCTCAATGCTTCTAAGTAATGGCCACAATACAAGGTAAAACTAAAGATGTTATTTAAGCGGACCAATGGATTTTAAGGATCTTAGTTTTAGGAGTGGAGAAGGCAATGGCACCCTACTCCAGCACTCTTGCCTGGAAAATCCCATGGACGGAGGAGCCTGGTGGGCTTCAGTCCATGGGGTCGCTAAAAGTCAGACACGATTGAGCGACTTCACTTTCACTTTCATGCATTGGAGAAGGAAATGGCAACCCACTCCAGTGTTCTTGCCTGGAGAATCCCAGGGATGGGGGAGCCTGGTGGGCTGCCATCTATGGGGTTGCACAGAGTCAGACACGACTGAAGCGACTTAGCAGCAGCAGCAGCAGTTTTAGGAGACCTTTTTCCTCTCGCCTATCTCCCGTTAAGCAATAAAATGTGTCCCACTGAGTTTACATAGTTAAGATAAAATCTGAAGCCTAAAATTTTGGTCTTATTGCTAATTTGATAGTTTGATAAAGATGTGTAGAGAACAAAAGCCAACCTACCTCTAAAATCTATCTTTTGAAAATAAAATATGTTCAAGAAGAATAATCACTTTATTTCTACTTTTACATTAATATATCAACAAACATTTCAAATTTGTGATTCCTAGTCCTTTACCTAAAACACAGAAACAAACCACTGCTCCTTAGCGACATGAAAGTAATCCTCCTTTATTAAGTCTTTTAAACATTTTATCATATACTTATACTGAGTGAACAATTTGTTCTAGGAATAAATTACAATAGTAAATGTTTTTAAATTAATTCAGCAAAGAATAATTGGTCACTACTCATACGGCAAAGTCACTCATTTGCCATGCGTTTACTGAGAATTAAATGTCCCAGGAACCGAGGTAACAAAACCAAGTAAGACATCACTAAGAGCTCAAAAGTACCTCCAACAAGGAACATTCATAGCAAAAAGATAAATATCCCCAAAGACCTCATAATTTGAAGATAGCTTCAATTTGCCCTTTAGCATTTAACTGCACTAAATAACACAGAGGAATATATTTTCAATTGGAAACTTTCCAGTTAAATTAAGTTTAAAAAATAGATGGCAAAAAAGGAAGCACTATTTTTTTAAAATCGGTATATTAATGTAAACCATCTTTCATCCTTAAGACACTGATAACTTTCATATTTCCCATGTTTAGAAGAAACAGTTGGTCAAATCATTTTAAGGACCATGTTTCAACAAATTCAAATTTTTTGTCTCCCTTATTGCAAGAATAATCATATACAAAAACAGGACAAGCACACTCTCTGAAAGGTAAAAAAAATATGCATTAGTATTATTAATGTAACATATTTACCATCTAGAACCCTTATTTCAGAGCACACATACATGTATTCTTGGAATTACTAAGTATTAATAATACCACTGCCCTACTATCTTATACAGAATAACTCACAAAGCTTTTAATGGAGCACAGCATGATCGTGATCATGTACAAGAGAGGAAAAAATCAACACACAGAAATTCTAAATTACTTGTCAAAGACCTGAGAAAACTAAAGAAGCAAAACAGAAAATAACATTTGGAACCTACTATTACAGGTAACTGACAAATTGAATGCAACTTTCTAATGATATTAAAAAAATTATACATTTAAATTAACATATACACATTTACAAATTACTGAAAAAGCCAGGAACATCATAAGAATTTTTTATAAAGCCTGAATTACATAGAGAAGTGTGGTTTCAAAATCAAAGCTGCTAAACAGCTGATTCCAGTGAGTCGTGTACATTAGTTCAAAGGAACCTGAGAAAATACAGTATATTCAATATAATATTAGTAATTAAATTATGACCCAAGAAGTTTGATTTTATAAGAGGACTTAATAAACATATATAATAAGTAATAAGATCAAGCACTGAAATATATCTTCAGGGAAAAAAAAGGTTAATTTAAAATGTCTTAAAAGTAAAGTTAAAAAAATAGCATGTGTACATAATATTTAAGATGCAACTTAATCATAAAAGTGTGGGTTTTGGGGAGAAGGGTTTGCAAACAATGATGGTACCATTACAAAATAAAAGAGATCCTAGGGGAAATGGTAGATATTGGCTTATAAGCGTACCTCTTGAAACACATGAAATTCTACATAAAATTCTTCTTTAATCCAAAAGCAATGTGCTTAAACTAAATTTGTGTGTGTGTGTNACAGGACAAGCACACTCTCTGAAAGGTAAAAAAAATATGCATTAGTATTATTAATGTAACATATTTACCATCTAGAACCCTTATTTCAGAGCACACATACATGTATTCTTGGAATTACTAAGTATTAATAATACCACTGCCCTACTATCTTATACAGAATAACTCACAAAGCTTTTAATGGAGCACAGCATGATCGTGATCATGTACAAGAGAGGAAAAAATCAACACACAGAAATTCTAAATTACTTGTCAAAGACCTGAGAAAACTAAAGAAGCAAAACAGAAAATAACATTTGGAACCTACTATTACAGGTAACTGACAAATTGAATGCAACTTTCTAATGATATTAAAAAAATTATACATTTAAATTAACATATACACATTTACAAATTACTGAAAAAGCCAGGAACATCATAAGAATTTTTTATAAAGCCTGAATTACATAGAGAAGTGTGGTTTCAAAATCAAAGCTGCTAAACAGCTGATTCCAGTGAGTCGTGTACATTAGTTCAAAGGAACCTGAGAAAATACAGTATATTCAATATAATATTAGTAATTAAATTATGACCCAAGAAGTTTGATTTTATAAGAGGACTTAATAAACATATATAATAAGTAATAAGATCAAGCACTGAAATATATCTTCAGGGAAAAAAAAGGTTAATTTAAAATGTCTTAAAAGTAAAGTTAAAAAAATAGCATGTGTACATAATATTTAAGATGCAACTTAATCATAAAAGTGTGGGTTTTGGGGAGAAGGGTTTGCAAACAATGATGGTACCATTACAAAATAAAAGAGATCCTAGGGGAAATGGTAGATATTGGCTTATAAGCGTACCTCTTGAAACACATGAAATTCTACATAAAATTCTTCTTTAATCCAAAAGCAATGTGCTTAAACTAAATTTGTGTGTGTGTGTGTATAAAATATAGATTAAAAATATATATGTATTTTTAAAGAACAATCACATTATAACTATAAAACATTTTATGGCAAGGCTTTATATCCAGCTTATTTTGTTCTCAGAGCTTTATTAGTATATAATGTTTATAAAACATTTAATTCCCTCTTCATTACCTCTAAAATCTTTGTAGAAAATCTGATATTATCTTCTTAACAAGGCAAAACTAAGGAAGAGATTTGTATATCCAACATTTCTAGAGTAACAAAAATATCTTTACCTTCCAGAAGACTTTCACAAAAATCCGACACTAAAATGTTATAATAATGCAAGTGAGAATGAAAATTTTATAATAGGAACTGATTAAATAAATGAGAGGAACGGCTAATAATAGATAAAAAATGTTTATCAAGAATCAAAGAAAGGTGATACCTACTTTTTCTTTTTTAAGACAGCTATAAAAAAATTTTCTGGAGATACTCTTGTTATAAAGTGGTTTTTAAGATGAAAATTGTATTTACTTCTTAGGTTCTTTTTTTCAAATATGACCAAATAAATAAAATAAAAACCTGACAAAAACATATACAGTCTATAGCAAAAAGGCCTGCATCAGCCTACTATTTTAAGAAAATAAATAGGAGGTAGATATTTACATAGATTTTAATAGTTATAAAAAGAATAACCAGCTCTCTTAACTACTGCTTCAAAATGGTCATGCCCCACAATGCCACTCTCAATTCTAGACTGAATTTTTGTTCATTATGTAAGAGTGCTTTTATGTTTTTCCTTTTATTTGTTGTTTTATGCATTCCAGTATGTTATGCTTATGTTTGGGATTTCTTTTTTTATATAAATCAGAAAATCATATTGTGATGAGAATTATTCATGGGTCTATTCTGATATTAGAACTAATTTACCCTAAACTTAAATAAGCTTAATCTCCAGGAAAGCTTTCATGATATTCTACATAAACTATTTCAAAAAACAGTGGTCTAATGTTACAGACTTTCAAGTTTGCTGAAGCACTCTGTATTTCTTCACTGGAATTTATACTTTTTCTTTTTCTACCTGAATGACGGCATAGAGTCGTGAAATTTAAAACCACATGCCTTTAAGAAATTAAAACAAGCAAATTATACTTCTAATGACAAATAAACGACATTCTGGAAGCAGTATTTAAAATCTTATAAAGGTATTAATACACATTAACTAATAATTTTTGAATCATTTAATTTCTATACCATGAGTTAGTCAGGGATTTATTAAAAGACAAAATTTTGAAGGAAATCAGAAAGTTTTCCCATAACATACTAAAAAATTCTTTGTGTCACTGTCCTTTGAAAGAGGATACCTCTTTTCAGATGAGGTCTCCTTTTTCTCACCCACGCACTGCTTCATCTCACTGAAAGCTTTGCGCAATTTCATCATCTCAGCAAGAGAGGCAAATGGCTCAAGTTAGCGGTCTCTGGACCCTCAGGAATAGCCATTATGCCATATCACCTGAGATTCCTGATTAGAATTATGTCTGATTAAAAAAAAAAAAGTAACAAAACAAAACAAAGAAACAAAGAAGAAAACAAAACAGAAAACAAAAAATGTCTACCTAGGCCATCTTTTCACCTTTCTTTATTTCATAAGAGAGAAGCATTCAACACATTTTTTTGAAAAAATGATAAAGTACTAACAAAGCTCGTGTCAATAAAAAGTATTTCTTATCATTACTGCTAAAAAACTTATCAACTTTTATATGCTAACAAAACTCAGTAATTTTATTGCTTTATGAGATAAAACATAATAAACAGCGCAGAGTGAAGATCAAATTATTTTTGTGGCCTCTATTTATAGAACACAGTCAACTTCTCATGTCAAGGGAAAATTAATTCTCTTTTGTTCAAAATCCAGATTATCACTCTTAACTATATCTAAATCCAGAGAATAACCATGTGTAGCACATTGGATGAAATTTGTTTGTGAAGTACTTTTTTCACTAAATAAGATTTTTAAGAAAGGTCCTATACTGTGATTTTTTCCCCCATTATATCTGTGATGAGTAAATGATTAGGATGGAACCTTAATCCCCTAAAGATAAAGTCTCAGCATCCAGCTTACCTGACTAGATTTTCATTGTCCCCAGTTCCCTTGCAAGTTGCACATTCAGTTCGTAAATCTTCAGCCTTGGGCTTCTTTTGTAACACAGACTGCCTTTGTCTTCTCTCTCTAGGAACTCTTTCCTGTCATACAAGGAAGAAACAAAATATAAAATCTGGATGTGAGGAAAACAGAAATAATTTTAAGCAAGGAAGTTTCTCAAAGTTTAGACTATGCAAAATATGCTTAACTTATTCCAACCTCATGTTTTTCTTCCTCAGGAATGAAGCTTCGTTTTCGTCCTCTGGTTCTCTAAAAAAGAAAGAAAGAAAGAAAGAAAAATCCACAAAAATATCCAATGTTTAATTAACGGTAAAAATAAATTTTCTCTGTTAAATGTTACTGCTTAGGTTAAACACATGGAAAGTTAGCAGCATTTCTAATTAATGCAGTACTGCTCTATTGCACTGTTACAATTTATATCACAGAAAATAAAAGCATGACAAATTAAGTACAGCCTACAGTAACAGCGCTTTACTTTTAAATAAGATATCTGATAAGAAAAATAAGCTACAAAATTAGCTTGAAGATTTATGAACACCATAGATGTCATACTATGATGATTTATGAAGAACATTTAAAATTTCATAACTTATCATATATGACTGTTAGAGCTAAACCTGGACTCACAATACATCTATTGTATGCCTCTGTGTGTGTGTGTATGTTTGTGTGCTGCACAAACATGTCAGAGTAACAAGAATCAATTTTTAACAGCTATGAAACAAGTGGGAGGCAAAGGTCTCAGATGTCTCCCAATCCTGGTTAAAATAAAATCAACGAAAACATGGTACAGGTGACTTGAACTTATTTACTTAAAACTTTTGAAATTTATATCCTGTATTTCAGAACACATTTACCATGTGAAAGACAACATTTGTATGTTTTAAAGTAATACAAGTACAATAGTATTTGCAGCCTGTATGTTAAAAATCTTGACCCATGTAGCACATACTCTGGAGATCTACAATTCTCATGTGAAGATCACTGTTCTTAAGAGAGAATGAAGAGAAAGGAGGCACCACTTTCAAAAATTACTTTGTCTGACTGCTGAGATCAAGGAACATTATTCCCAAGTTACAGTAGGGACCAAACAATTCTAAATTACAGTCATTTCAATTTTCCACAGAACCAAGTCACTTGTTTTTTAGAACCCATGTCCTGTTTAATCTGCCCCTAGAGAAGAAAGGGGCAACAGAGGATTAGATGGTTGAATGGTATCATCAACTCAATGGGTATGAGTTTGAGCAAACTCAGGGACATAGTAAAGGACAGGGAAGCCTGGCCAGCTGCAGTCCATGGGATCACAAAGTCATCAGACACAACTGAGCAACTGAACAACAGATGACCAAGAGTTAACTAAACCAATCATTCAAAATAAGTAGATTTAAAGACAACATATTCATTTACATTTATACTCTCAATCAGTATATTTTGATTATATTACAAAAGAAATTAGGAAGAAAAAGTAAGACTGCACCCAGGGAAAGGTTTCAAATGCAGTCCACACTGGACATGAATGAGTGACTGAGCACACATATATCTATTTTTAATTTCAAAGATTAGTACTAAGCCTTACTTCTCAAAATATGAATCATGGTTCATAAGCACTGGCATCCACTGGGAGTTAGAAATGAAGAATTTCATGCCCACAACAACATACTGAATTAGAACTTGTCTTTTCACAAGATCCTCAAGTAAGTCATATACACATTAAAGTTTGAAAACAGCCTTTAATACTGACAACACTTATCCAAGTCCTAATTAAAACCTTATGACTAGCTCTTTGTACAGTCATCTTTCCCCTCTATGACATTCCTTTTATGCTTCAAATTCTGTCCCCCTACACAATTTCTCCCAAAACTGGTAAGGACCATGTCATATTCATCTTTTCAGACCCAATAAAACTTCAGTTCAGTTCAGTTCAGTTGCTCAGTCATGTCCGACTCTTCCTGACCCCATGAATCGCAGCACGCCAGGCCTCCCTGTTCATCACCATCTCCCAGAGTTCACTCAGACTCACGTTTATTGAGTCCGTGATGCCATCCAGCCATCTCATTCTCTGTCGTCCCCTTCTCCTCCTGCCCCAAATCCTTCCCAGCGTCAGAGTCTTTTCCAATGAGTCAACTCTTTGCATGAGGTGGCCAGTCAACTCTTTGCATGAGGTGGCCAAAGTACTGGAGTTTCAGCTTTAGCATCAGTCCTTCCAAAGAAATCCCAGGGCTGATCTCCTTCAGAATGGACTGGTTGGATCCCCTTGCAGTCCAAGGAACTCTCAAGAGTCTTC